>WWET01002806.1:203730-215491 GCA_011038615.1 Limnodynastes dumerilii | reverse complement strand
ATGGGGGATGCTGGAGGGACAGGCCACATGATCGGGGATACTGGGGGACTGGACACATGATGGGGGGCTGGACACATGATAGGGGGGTTGCTGGGGGACTGGACACATGATGGGGGGATGCGGGGGGGACAGGACACATGATGGGGGAGTTCCCATTGAAATACTGGTAAATTTGTTGATTTAACTTTACTTCATTTTAAATATTGTATTTGTTCCTGTTTTGTTTCTTCACTTCAAAATAAGATATATGCAGTGTGCATAGGAATTTGTTCATAGTTTTTGTTTTTACTATAGTCTGGCCCTCCAACGGTCTGAGGGACGGTGAACTGGCCCCGTTTAAAAAGTTTGAGGACACCTGGTGTAGACAAATGTTATGCAGGTTGTGGAATTTGGTACGCTTGTCTGAAGAGGTGAGTTTTAAGGGATCGTTTGAAAGTTTGTAGAGTAGAGGATATGTTTCTATAGTTTTAGTGGGTGGGGAAGGTTTTTCCAGAGAGTGGGTGCAGCCCAGGAGAAGTCCTGTAACCGGGAGTCAGAGCATTTGTTTAGTGTGGAGGAGAGCTGTATGTCCTGTGAGAGCATGAGCTGGGATATATCTTGAGTTTAATGAGAATATGTATGCAGGTGCAGTCATATTGATGGCCTTGTAGGTTAGCAAAAGGATCTTGTATTTGATTCTGTAAAATATAGGTAACCAATGTAGAGACTGACAGAGTGGAGAAGCTCTTGAAGAGCGTTTGGCCAGAAAGATCAGTCTAGCTGCTGCTTGTAATATAGACTGTAGGGGGGCAAGTCTATAATGTGGGAGTCCAATAAGCAGAGCGTTACAATAATCAATGCGGGAGATGATTAGTGCATGATTGAGAGTTTTTGCAGTGTCTTGTGTGAAATATTTGCGTATTCTGGAAATGTTTTTTAATGTATGTAACAGGATTTAGAGACAGATTGTGTGTGGGGAACAAAGGACAGTTCAAAGTCAAGGGTAACACCTAAGCACTGAGCTTTAGGAGTAGGGATTATTTCAGTGTTGTCGACAGAGATAGAGAGGCCAGGTGGGTAGCTTTTATTTACAGGTGGAAATATTATTAGTTCAGTTTTAGATAGATTAAGTTTAAGATGACGGGAGGACATCTAAGAAGAAATGGCAGAGAGGCAATCAGTGACACGTGCCAACACAGTAGGTGAGAGATCAGGGGCGGATTGGTAGATTTGCATATCATCTGCATAGAGATGATACTGAAATCCAAATAACTTTATTAGCTCTTCAAGGGAAGTTGTATAAATAGAGAAAAGCAATGAACCCAACACTTTGCCTTGCAGTACGCCAAAAGATAGAGGAAGAGCAGGGAATGTGGATCCAGAAAAACGAACACTAAAAGAGCGATTAGATAAGTAGGATGTGAATCAGGAAGAGCTGTGTAAGGAATACCCAGCGATTGTAACATTTGTGTGAGAAGAGTGGTCAACAGTATCAAAAGCAGCAGAAAGATCCAGTAGTATTAGGAGAGAGTTTCTGTGGAGTTGCGGGAACGAAAGCCTGACTGAAGAGGATCCGGAAGATTGTGTGAGGAGAGGAAACTAGAAAGGCGAGTGTAGGAAAGTCTTTCAAGAAGCTTTGCAGGGCAAGGAAGTTGGGAAATAGGACGATAATTTGAGGGAGAATTGGGGTCAGAGTTTTGTTTTTTCAGAATTGGGGTAATCAGTGCATGCTTGAATAAAGAGGGGAAGACACCAGTAGAGGGAGAGATTGCATATTGTAGTTAGGATAGGAATAAGCCCAGGAGATAGACGTTGACTGACCTGTGAAGTTACAGGATCAAGAGGACAGGTAGCAGAGTGGGAAGAGCAGAAAAGAGCAGATATTTCTTCATTTGTGGGATGGCTTGAGGATATGATGCCTGGGTGTGGATGAAAGGGACTGAGTAGTATGTTAGCTGATGATGATGAGGAAGATGCCAATTCCAGACTGATCTTGTCAACCTTGTTCTTAAAGTACAATGCAAGACCTTGAATATTGATGGTAGATGGTGTATTTTGCACAGGAGTGCTCAGTAGGGAGTTAAATGTGCAAAAAAGGCATTTTGGGCTAGAGGCTTGAGTAGAAATGAGAGATTGAACGTAGGATTGTTTGGCTTTTTTTTTTAAAGACGTTTATGTATTCTCCAGAGGCGGACATGAGACATACCAAACAAGAACATACATAAGTACAAAAGATCCGCATCAAAGCATAAACAGTACATATGTTCAGTAAACAATGTGGACAAATACAACTTGGCAACAATAAAGTATATAGACAAATATTGCAAAGAAGTTGGAGGTATTTGCAACATTTGGAAGCCGCATATCCGGAGGGTTTTTTAATTTTACTATATTATAAATGTCGCATGACATCAGCCCAAAGGAGTTTAATCAGGAGAGAAAGAGAGAAAGAGGAAAGGAAGAAAAGAAAAAGAGAAGGAGAGGGGAGGGGGAAGGGAAGGGGTGGCCATCTATAATACAGATAACAGAGATGTGAATCTTGTCATTGGAAAAATGAAAGGTTAAGCATATACTTAGGCAAGGAAAAACTTAAGTAATTCCTGGGATGGTTAATGAAATATGGGGAGGGAAACTCCAAAATGAGAAGCCCAGGGGGCCCAGACTTTATTAAAGGATTTGGCAGAACCCTTAAGGATACAAGTCATATACTCCATACGGTAAACGTACCATGCCTTCTCCATAACCTCTTGAAAAGTGGGGGGATTTGATTGTCTCCAGTATAATGCAATTGGGCAGGTAACTGCCGATGTGATATGTTGAATAAGTTTATTTTGAGAGTTGGAGGCCTCAGGTACTCCCAATGATAGGAGAAAATATTCTGGGGAGAAGGGGATGGGGATTTGTAATAAATTGGAAAGAAAATCTCTCACCAGTGACCAGAGGGCTCGGATCCTGCGGCAATCCCACCAAACGTGCATGTACGATCCCGAGGCTGAGCATCCCCTCCAGCAAGCGTCGGAGGCGCCGGGGGAAAATTTGGCGATTCTCGTAGGGACTAGGTACCATCTTTAATATAGCTTGTATCGGTTTTCTTTGATTTTAACACAGAGGATGAAGCTACCCGATCCCAAATGTCTTCCCAATCCTCCCAATCCAATGGGTGACCAAGTTCCCTATCCCACGAGAGTTCAAAAGACTCGTTAGACTCTGAGGTATCCGGTGCTAGCATTATATATAGCTCGGAGATAAGGCCTTTAAAAGAAGACCGTTTGCAACATAAAGTTTCAAAGGTACTAAAATGTCTGTGATGTAGTAATGAATTAACGGAGCTATAGTAGTGTCTGAGCTGTAAATATTGGTAGAATAAAGTATGGGGAACGTTGAATGTAGTCCTAAGTTCTGAGAATGATGGGAAAACAGAGGTTGAGCAATATCGTTTAAAAACAAGACACCCCTTTCCGCCCATGCAGAGAAGTCCTTAATATTACATCCCGGAGGGAAAGCGAGAGTATTAAAAATTGGGACAAGGGGGCAGGGGTAAGGTGACAAGTCCCGCCGAGATCGTATGCCATCCCAGAGATTTAGATAATGGGGGCTACCACCGGATGACGAAGATAAGACAGTGGGCGGGTAGATTTGTGTTGCCAAAACAACGCTGCCATTGATGTAATCCCCAAGGAATTTGCTTTAATCATCGGCCATAGACGTTTAACTACGGGGGAACACCAAAGAACGCATTGGGCCAGGTGGGTTGCTAAGTAGTACCTTTTAATATCAGGGAGGCCCAATCCCCCGCTACGCGTCGGGCGGCACATAACTTTCAGGCGCACCCGAGGGCGTCTCCCCCGCCACACGAATCTTCCTATTTAAAACTGTAAGGATTTAAGAGTACAAGGAGGGACTCTGACTGGGAGGGCCTGGAAGAAATACAATAACCTGGGGAGAACATGTATTTTGATAGTAGTGAGTTGTGGATAGTTAGCTTTATATAATTGATTATAAGTTTTTGTGATGTACACTCCCAAGTATTTAATTTTAGTAAGGTTCCATTTAAAAGGGAATATATCCGCCAGCTGCTGACGGATGGAATCAGAAAGGTGGAAATCTAATATTTCTGTTTTATGTTGATTAATTTTATAACCCGAATGGATGCTATATTCCTGAATAGCTCGAAAGGCAGCAGGAAGAGAGTGGAGGGGATCTGATAATGATAATAAAATATCATCAGCATACAATGAGATTTTATGGGCGCAACGACCATCAGAGACTCCGACAATAGACGCATCACCTCGAATGTGAGTGGCTAGGGGTTCGATAAGTAACGCAAAAATCAATGGGGAAAGGGGGCAACCCTGTCGGGTTCCATTGAAAATATTGAAGGGGGTAGATGTAACTCCATTAACTGTTACGGTGGCGGAAGGGGAGGTGTAAAGTGCTAAAATACCCTGCAAAAACCGCCCAGAGAACCCCATAGAGCCAAGCACTGCTCTCAAGATGGACCAGGAGATGCGGTCAAATGCCTTTTCGGCATCTAAGGCCACTAAAACCGCTGGGGATTTCCGAGAGTTGATTGAGTGAATGAGGTCGACCGTGCGTCGGGTATTATCTAAGGCCTGGCGATCTAAAATAAATCCTGTCTGATCTAAATGAATAAGGGAGGGAAGGAGTGGGTACATTCGCAAAGCTAAGATCTTCGCAAAGATATGTAGATCGACATTTAGCAAGGATATAGGTCTATAATTGACGCATAAAGTAGTATCTTTACCCGGCTTCGGGATAACTATTATATTAGCTAACATGGTCATTTTATCGAATTGGGTACCATCAAGGATATTGTTAAAAAATTTGGTCATGAAAGGGGCAAGAATAGGGGCATATTTTTTATAATATTTAGGGGTTAAGCCATCAGGACCAGGGGCCGAGGAGGCTTTAAGGGATTTAATTGCCGCTAGCGTTTCGTCTACGGTGATTTGCGCATCCAGTCTGAGCCTCTGAGCGTCAGTAATGTTTGGAAGGTGTAAGGAATTTAGATAATTCTCCAGGGCATTCTCCGGAAGCGTGGGAGTGGGTTCAGATGTCTGGAGGTTGTATAAATTAGAGTAGAAGTCTCGGAATGTCTGAGCCATCTCTGCGGGGTCATAAATGAAGGGAGAATCCGGCGAATACTTTAGTTCATTAATCATTATGGAGGCCTGTTGCTTTCGTAGTTTGTTCACTAAAAGGTGGTCCGCTTTATCGGCCTTATCATAGAATGTCTGATGAAGGCGTTTTAGGTTATGGGCTGCTGTACGGGAAAGAATGGCGTTAAGTTGGCCCTTGACAGTTGCTATTTGAGTCTGGAGGGTAGGGGAGGGGGAGAGCTGCAGTTGCGTTGTCAAAGAGGCCAATTGAGTTTCTAGGGCTGACCGGGAGAGGAGTGATTGTTTTCTTAGAGCTGCTTGTTTGCTGATAATGTGGCCCCGGACTGTAGCCTTATGGGCTTCCCATACAATTGCGGGTAGAACCTCTTCTGTGTCATTAAGTTCAAAATATGATTGTATGTGGGTCAATAAATTGAGGTAGGATTCAGGGTTTATTAAAAGAGGGTCATTGAGGCGCCAGGAAGGTCTTCTAGAGTGTCTACAGATCAGGTCGCATGTGAATGATACTGCGGCGTGATCTGTCCAGGCTAAAGGGCATATATCCGCAGAGCTAATAAAATGAGTAAGGGACTGAGAGACATAGAACATGTCTATACGAGAATGGCAGTTATGAGGAGCAGAAAAGTAGGTAAAATTCTTAGCCTCTTGATTCTTAAGGCGCCAGGTGTCAAATAGGAGCAAGGCTTGAAGTTGCTGAAGGAGAGAAATAGAGTCTCTAGATGTGGGCGGTGGAGAGAGAGACGACCCCCGGGGCGGTCCAGATCTATCTAGTTTTGGATTAATGATCAGATTAAAGTCCCCCCCAGAATTATATG
This sequence comes from Limnodynastes dumerilii, assembly GCA_011038615.1. Classification (NCBI taxonomy): domain Eukaryota; kingdom Metazoa; phylum Chordata; class Amphibia; order Anura; family Limnodynastidae; genus Limnodynastes; species Limnodynastes dumerilii. The sequence continues at coordinate 209,556 of WWET01002806.1, read as the reverse complement.
GCCCTGTGATAAATGTTCCACATGGCGAGCTAAGGAGTAGAAAAAAGGGGTTGGGGAGTGATTCGGCCCGTATAAATTCACAAATGTAAATTTCTCGGAGTGTATGGTGCCCAGAATTATTAAGAAACATCCGGCGGGATCCGCAAACGTTTGGGACGGAAGGAAAGGAATGGAGTTACGTATCAAAATCACCACTCTACGTTGTTTGGTCTCTGCAGAGGCGAAAAAGGTAAGTGGAAAGAGCTTACTTGTAATCTTGTGTGATCCCCTGTGAGGTGCGTTTCTTGCAGAAAGATGATATCAGCCTGGGATCGGCGCAGTTCCCCCAGGACCAGAGCCCGTTTCTTAGGTGAGTTCAGCCCATTAACGTTAATGGAGAGGAATTTCAGAGGAGGCATGGTGGGTAATGAAGCAGCAGCAGCCCTAGGACACTGAAAAAATGGTTAGTATAGGGAGAGGGACAACAGAGTTTCCCAATCCTAGGAGAGATAGAGAGGAAAATAGCAACAAAAAAGCCAAAGAAGGGGTAGATGGCCATGGTTAGGGATAGTAGGGGAGAGAGAAGAAAGAAAGAAAGCCTGAAAAGGCAAAAACCCTTATATAATTGCATTACGATAACTCCCGCACAGAACGGGAGAGGGAGAATAATATTTAAAGGAACCAAGGGTGTGTAGGGGTCGGTCTGAATATACCAAAGATGGGGAGGGTGTGTCCACCCCGGCAGGGCCCCCGGGGGCAGATTTTACAGTGCAATTGTATGTATAGGGAAGGGGGGGCTGAGGGATGAAGGGGGAGAGGGGTATCAATACTCCTCAAAAGTAAGAAGGAGAGTACATGAGGGTGTCCAAACTAAATAATATGGAACAATCTAATGAAAAGCGTAAGTGTGGATGCTCAATAAAACAGTATCAGAGCCCACGGGTAGTAATAATTGGTGTTGTGTAAAACATGGACGTATATATATAGAAAGTAGTCGCAGTCAGCGACCTCTAAAGCAGAAAGTAGTCGCAGTCAGCGACCTCTCAAGCAAGGGGGGGTGAAATATAGTGCCTGAGGGGCTATAAACGGGGATTCCAGGAATATAAACTAGTAGGATGCCAATGAGGACACCCAGACTCTGCAGATTGTATAAAGATATTGGTATCAAATGATTGTAAGATAAACAGTGGGCCCTATGGTAAATGTAGGGAGTTTAACAAAGGTAACTTAAGGAATCACAAATCAACATGTAACTATGAAAGAGCCTCATGAAACTCTAACAATACACAATACTATAACACACATCAGCAACTTAGACTACTACTAGCCAATCAATGTAACAAAGCAATGAAAAAGGCAAGTCAGATGCTTGGTTGCATAGGGAGAGGAATTAGTAGCAGAAAGAGAGAAGTAGTGATGCCCCTTTATAAATCATTGGTACACCCTCACCTAGAATACTGCGTTCAGTTCTGGAGGCCATATCTCCAGAAAGACATAAATACATTAGAGACTGTGCAAAGAAGAGCAACTAAAATGGTCCATGGCCTTTGTAACAAATCATACCAAGAAAGGCTAGAGGAACTAAACATGTATAGCTTGGAGCAGAGAAGGGAGAGGGGGGACATGATAGCAGCTTTCAAATACATCAAGGGTTGTGACCAGCTTTTCAAAAGAAAAGGTGTAATAGAACACGAGGGCATGGATACAAACTGGAGGGTGGTAGATTCAAAGGAAATGTGCGGAAAAATTACTTCACTGAAAGGGTGATAGATAAATGGAATATTCTCCCATCTGAGGTGGTTGAGGCCAATACAGTAGAACAATTTAAACATGCTTGGGATAAATATAAGGGTATCCTAAATTGTAACCCCAATTGAGGGTAAATAGGGTCTAGGGTCAGTATAGTTTTCAATAAACAAATGGGCAGACTAGATGGGCCATGTGGCTCTTATCTGCCGTCACTTTCTATGTTTCTATGTTACTATGCAGGTGCTTCGGTTCCAAAGGAGATGAGGAGACCAGGAGATTATTGTATCACCATGCTCCAATCCAGATAGGGACCGGGAAGCGTCCAGACTTTGAGATCCGTTCAGGTCGGAGGAGTGGAGGCTCGTCGCCGGCGAGCCACTGTCGCCCAGTCAGCTTGTGGTGGTTGTGGACGTGGTGGTGTAGGAGAGGAAGAGGAGACTGTAATGGAGGAAGGCTCCGGGAGAATGTTCAGGTGTTCCAAAAGCTCTTGGCCTTGAAGCAAAGTTTTTATTGTACGAACTGAGTTATCCACCGTGATTTGGAGGTGAAATGGGAAACCCCATCTGTACTTGAAATTGTGTTGGTGGAGAATCTTGGTGATGGGCATTAGATCTTTGCGCTTTTGAAGAGTGGAGGGGGCTAAATCCTGGAACAATTGCAACAAGGAGCCGTTGTAGGAGACGGATTCCATATTTCTTGTAGCGGATAAGATTTGCTCTAAAGTAATGGAACCGTACCACGACGTCTCTTGGTCGTTGATCAGAGGGTAGGCGCATCCGTAATGCTCGGTGTGCTCTGTCCAGGAGCAGGTCGGGAGACGATATTTCCTGGCAGATATGTTGAAAGAGTCCCAGGAGGTAATCTGGAAGAGTGGGCCCAGTAAGAGATTCCGGTATGTTACGGATGCGAATATTATTTCTTCGCGATCTGTTTTCTAAGTCCTCCTATTTGTCTTTAAGGGATTCCACCTCAGTACGGAGGAGAGAGATTTCTTTATCCAGGTAAGTGTGCGAGAGGCATAATTCGTCAGTCTTGGTTTCCAACGCATCGGTACGGGTCCCAATTGATGCAATCTCAGACTTAAACTTTGACACGGCTTTCTGTAACTCTTGTTGGAAAGTGATTTTGATCATTGGTTAAACTAGTGATAGCCGTCTGAAGTAGAGGGTCCAGGTGCGTGAGGAAGCCATAGATTGTTCTGCATTAGTAGAGGATTCTGAGATTTCTGCAGGTGGATCAAGTTTCTTGAAGAAGGTAGATGCAGAATTAGTTTGGGACCGCTTAGCAGTATTTTTGGCCGCCATTTTTTTCCCCCTCCCCCCTTTCTTTCCCCCCCCTTCACCCCTAATTTGCTTTTAATGGAGTGGTACCTGGAGAGCAGTAGAGATAGTTTTGCAGTCCTTGGATGGGTTTGTTGTGGCGATAGGGAGCCTTCCTCTAGGGCAGTGTGGAGAGAATAGTAGGAAAGGGAGATGGGGTCAGGGGGGGGGAAATAGCATCAGGTAGCCATGCACCAAGAGCATTTACATCAGATGTCTATCTGTTGGGGGCACCAAGGTGGGAGCACCTCCCCAAAAATTTCAAAGGTCACATATGTCAGGGAGCTGTGACCAAGGCAGTTGAAAAGCCAGCTATGTCGTGGGTGAGGGTCACCAGAGGGGATATAGGGGGTTTTGAGAGATATGGGGGATTGCCGCTTCAGTGGGGAGACTGATTCACAGTGTGAAAAGTGCAGCTGCGAGGGGGGGCACAAGATGGCGGGCCGTTCCCGCTAACTCTACACAAGATGGCGGATCAACTCCCGAGCCAACAGATATCGCAACCCACAGTAAGTCCACCAGCTGCAGTCAGTGCTAGGTTCTAGGAGGGGAAGGCCTACTGCACTTTCATTGTACCTCAGGAAAGGCAGATTGCAGTGGGTGTTAAGTCCTGCACTCACCCCACCGTTCGGATGCAGGTAAGGATCGAGGAGTGCTTTGGGCCGGCAGGAGTAGGCGGCCTGTGGTTGCTCAGGTGTGCCCACTAGGGACTCCGGGGCGGCACTATCAGACCAGCAGGTGCTGTCCAGACGGGGATCTCTATCGCCGTTCCGCTACTTCGGGAGGAGGGCGCCTCAAACAGTCTCCAAGGGGAACCTCAGGGCACCTTTCTCGCCCGCTGGAGCAGCGACACGCCAGGGATAGCGTGGTAAGGATTGTTTGACTTTGTTCAGAGCATTTCTAGAAGTGTGATAGGTGTTGGTGTAAGTTAGGAAGTCATGGGAAGAACTGGATATCCGCCAGCAACTTCTATTTGCAGGAGAGTCTTTTAAGATTACGTGTGTCGTCAGTGTGCCATGGCTGACACTGATGTCGCCGTGGTGCAAAAGGGGTAGCAGGAGCGATTTGATCAAGCGCAGCTGCTAGGGTTTGGTTAAGGTGAGATACTGCCAAATCTTGAGAGTGGAAGTTATGAATTGGAAGCAATAGTTTTTCGACCGATTGAGAAAGTTTGTTGATATTAATAGCATTAAGATTTCTGCGGGTAAGTGAAGGTTTGATAGAGTTAGATAGCAAAGAGGTAAAACTAGTGGGGGACAGTTTGCAGGTGATAAGGTGATGGTCTGACAGAGGGTGAGGGGCGTTAGTAAGTTTAAAGACTGAGCATAGTTTAGAGAACAGCAGATCAATGCAATTGCCATCCTTATGAGTTGGAATCCTCTTTCATTGGAAGAGGCCAAGAGATGAAGTTAGTGAGAAAAGCTTAGTGGCATCAGGAGATAAAGGGTTGTTAATGGGGATATTGAAATCACCCATGATAATGGTATGTATGTCAGAGGATAGGAAGTGAGGGAGCCATGCAGAGAAGTGTTGTATAAATTGTTGGCCTAATGTATTGGGTGGCCGAAAGATCACAGCCACAAGCAGAGAAAAAGGGTTGAACAGCATGTACTTCAAAGGATGTGAAGATAAGTGAGGGGACATTGGGTAAAATTGTGAATGTTCAATTTGGGGAGAGAAAAAGCCTAACCCCACCTCCAGGCCTGGAGGTATGAGTAAAATGAAGACGACCAGAGTTCAGCACAGCAGGTGAGGCAATATGTGAGTTCAGCATGTGCAGAGGTGTCTGAGTCAGTGACCCATGTTTCTGTTATTGCAAAAAGGTTGAGATTGTTAGAGAGGAAGAGGTCATGAATAGAGGTTAGTTTGTTACAGACAGAGCGTGCATTCCATAGAGCACATTTTAGGGATTTTAGGAGTGATGGGAGACAGGTGATGTGTGGAGGCCCTGAATTTGGAGAAATGTCACCAGCTAGCAAGAGAAGCAAAAAAGATATAGAAGAGGATTCCGTGATCTACAGGTGGTGAGATTGTGATGAACTTTTGTGGAAATTGGAGACAAACACTGAATGTAGTAAAGGAGTTCATGTGTGTTAAGTAGTGGAGAGTGGATCAGAGTTGAGGAAATAAAGATTGAGGGATGTGAGTGGGGGAGTAAATGATGTTGCGATATGAACAGAAATGCTGTGTAAGGATAGTATAAACTATAGGATGCTAAACATTATTGGTTAGCAATTGTATATAATAGAAGTGTATTTAAATAAGTAAATGTTTTGAGACTATGCTTATGTAGCTGTAGAGAAAATAATTGTAGATATGAAGTAATAAAATGCAGACATAATGCTAAAGCATGGCTGTAAATACAGAAATGTATGTGCCAACAAATAATGTAGTCCAAACTTTTGTGAAAAAGTAGTCCATAAAGGAGCAAGCAGAGTTTTAGCTGGTTGCAGTGTAGGCCATGCAATCCTGACGGGAAGCAATCAGGATCGTCCATTGTATCTTGGTCAGTGACACAAACTTTAGAGTTGGTCTTTAGTGTTGTCCTTAGTTGCAGAGATGGTATTCAGCTGTTTCCCTCTGTTTTTCTCTTGTTAAACTCTAACTCTAAATTTTACACACACTTAAAAACGATGCACTTAGAAAATATGCACTGAATGCAGCCAAGGCTTTCAGCCTACTACATCCTAAAGGTGGGTGCTACTTGGAAAGGAGCAGGTTTTGTCTTTAAAAGGGTTATATAGATTCATAACTTTGTTCACTTCATGGGACTTCCAAT
>WWET01002806.1:150491-162156 GCA_011038615.1 Limnodynastes dumerilii | reverse complement strand
CTGGTATAGAGGTGTCTTGATTGGAGATCTCAATAACATCCCATTAATACCAATAAAATAAGAAGAAGAAAGATACAATTAAAAATACAATTTAATCCAAAAACAATAACTGGTAGCTGAAACTGATGTCAGCATCACAAGTAGTATACAAAAAACACAATGATAAAAATACACATGAAATACCCCTAGAGGATGATAATAATCCCTAGTGGGAATATGGACACCGTCAGCAAAAAATGTCCATACCCGGCATGCTGCAGATGGAAGACAAGAGTCCCGTGGTGACTGTGATGGACGTGAAGTGCCCGGGAAGTGTCCTGATGGTACAGACAGTCGATGGTCGGGATCGTGCAGGAACCAGGGAACGGAGAGTCGTGCTGGGGAGTCCAGGAAGTTACCGTCTGATGCGTTTCGAGGGTCAAAGCCTCTTTCTCAAAGTGGTTTCCCTCTCTTGTCTTCCATCTGCAGCATGCCGGGTATGGACATTTTTTGCTGACGGTGTCCATATTCCCACTAGGGATTATTATCATCCTCTAGGGTTATTTCATGTGTATTTTTATCATTGTGTTTTTTGTATACTACTTGTGATGCTGACATCCGTTTCAGCTACCAGTTATTGTTTTTGGATTAAATTGTATTTTTAATTGTATCTTTCTTCTTCTTGTTTTATTGGTATTAATGGGATGTTATTGAGATCTCCAATCAAGACACCTCTATACCAGACTTCCTTAGGAGATTATTCACCTGTTTGCTTTTAGGTTATATTTTTTTAGATAGTTTGTTCAGCGCCCAACAGAGATACTAACCTTTTATTGTTATTTTACTCATATAGCTGTACGCACTCTTTGGGTCCGTACGGCTCTTCTTCTCCTCTTTAGTAGGACCTGCACCCATAATCTATTTTACTTATTTATATTTTAATCACTTATTTTATATTTTACTTATACTAATATATCATGGATCGTATCACATAGACATCTGCTTTAGACGTAATTTTGACACTATCGTAACAGAATTTTACGAATAACAAATGACTAAGGTATATCATACTTTGATACCGCAGAATCTACTACCAGGGCACGTCTGCCGAGGAAACTTAAAAACTTACAGAGAATACTCATATAGAGATTCTGCTTAAGTTTTTTTTTTTGTTTTTTTTGTTTGTCAACACAAATATAAATATAAATCTTACTTACACTGCATATATATATTTTATCCCACCTATTTCATCACTACACCTGATTATTAAACCTTATATTTTTACTTAAATCATATATCAGCAGGTGATCAGTCTGATGATTATCTAAATAATCCAGAATATAGTAATAAAATGGTGGTAACAATAATAATGATATCAATACTTATACAATCACTAAAGAACAATAAAAAAATGAATGGTTCAAAGAAAGAAACATACGGATTCAATAATTCATGCTACGTAATCAGCCACTTACAAACCTTCGTCTATCCACTCTACCGACAGTGTTAAATGAGATGAATAAAAAAAAAATTCAGTTGAAAACATACTCACCAACAAATATAATGCTTAATCTGCCTCCCCGCTGCGGGAGTGTGAGATAGACGAGGCTTCCTGGAGTGCAGACCACGGATGAATCACGTCAGGGTCACCAAATTGTAAATGTAGGTATAGATCAGGCAAGAAAACTTCTCGTTGTAAAAATAACAGTTTATTCAGCAGAGCCAGCAGCCCTCAGGACATGAGACACAGCTCACGGTTTGACAGACAGATGGTGTGGTCAACGACATACATTAATTTGGGATGGCAATATATACTCTTTTAACAGGGAGTGTTAGACTAAAAACAGCCCATATATTGTATTAAGATATCTCTTCTAAACATATTCTCCTTAGGGTATATCAAGTCCATATGGTGGTGGATGCATTTCTTCCAATTATTATTATTCTTACTTCTACAAAATTTAAAGGGGCAGACAATGGAGGCTGAAAATTTAAAGGGGCAGACAATGGAGGCTGAAAATTTAAAGGGGCAGACAATGGGGCTGAACATTACGAGGGGCAGACAATGGGGCTGAACATTACGAGTGGCAGACAATGGAGGCTGAACATTACGAGGGGCAGATAATTGAGGCTGGAAATTACAAGGGGCAGACAATGGAGGCTGGACATTACAAGGGGCAGACAATGGAGGCTGGACATTACAAGGGGCAGGCAATGGAGGCTGGACATTACAAGGGGCAGGCAATGGAGGCTGGACATTACAAGGGGCAGGCAATGGAGGCTGGACATTACAAGAGACAGACAATGGAGGCTGGACATTACAAGAGGCAGACAATGGAGGCTTGACGTTACAAGGGGCAGATAATGGAGGCTTGACGTTACAAGGGGCAGACAACTGAGGCTTGACGTTACAAGGGGCAGACAATGGAGGCTGGACATTACAAGGGGCAGATGATGGAGATTGGACATTACAAGGGGCAGACGATGGAGATTGGACATTACAAGGGGCAGACAATGGAGGCTGGTCATTACAAGGGGCTCAATTATAAAAAAAAAAAATATAAGGGGGCTGTAAATAAGACTGAAACTTAAGAGGGGGCTGCAATAAGGTCTGAAAAATTTTAGAGGGCTGCAATAAGGGCTGAAAAAATATAGGGGGGCTGTAAGAAGGACTGAAAAGGTGAGTTCCTGCACACTTTTTTTTTCTTTTACTAAAAAAAAGCACTGTATATAGCTATATTCGGGACAGCAAGAGACATCTGTCATTTTCTGATCCTTTTAATGGATGCTTACAGTAGCAAAACAGCATGTGATAGGAAAGGATCTATCACTGCTGCTTTGTAGAAGGAGGGTGCGGAGAATTGGGCAACTTCACTGAAGCTTTGTTCAGTGACGTGCCCTAACGACCAGCTGGGGCAGAGAGGATCAGCGAGGGACACGTGAAGTTTATAAATACAACGAACATCTCGCTCTCATAAAAAGTAATGGAGCAGTGCTGTGTAGAGGGAGCGCAGATGACTTAAGGTAAGTCTTTTTAAATATGGTGAAGCAGGAAACTTCCTATAACTGCTTTATAAATGAGGCTATATGTGTGATGTATATGCAGCATTCTCACAGCAAACATGTTACTAGCTTGGGAAAATTTATAACACAATATTTTATCCTCCTCCAGATCATTAAAGGAGAAGAGAAAAGGAAGAAAGGAAAGAGAAAAGCATCACAGAGGTGAGAGACAATCTGGGATCAGGGGGGTGAAGGAGATTATATACAGGCTTATATAGGAAATATATGTATATATATATAATGGGTGTGTGTGAGTGTATAAAATATAGATACGTAGATGTGTATATATCTATATGTCAGGAACAGGTATGATTCCTATATGAAATGTACAATATTTCTCTGTTAATTATTGTTGGGAACAAAGCATTTACTGTGTCCATTTGTCTTAACACCCAGGGGTCTGGCTAAATGGCAAATGTTTAGATTCTGGTCACAGGAAAGGAAGTTGGTTAGATAGCATTCACACATGAGGGGAGCTTCAAAGAACCTATTCACCAGGGGGCCAGTCACTACGGAGGTCTGGAAAATATGCAGTGATTTGACCAATACCTGACAGTGGGATCAAAGCAGTGTCCATATTTTGGGGAAATTCATACTTTCTCATATTTGTGGAAATCCCAAACTTTGGAGAAATGTGACACTTGCCCCGGTTGGCAATACTTATCATTTTGGAGTTGGTGGCATGTTTGGAAAGGGCCTTAATAAGTCACAGGGCGTGTATCCATCCTAACTAGGTACTGTTTGGTAGCTAACTGTCCGTCATACACTCAGGGATGTGAGTATTATACTTGTATCAGTGGTACAAGCACTGATAGGCAGAAATATGGTTTCATCCTTTAGTTATCAAAATCAGAGGGGCAGGTTCCAGAAGCTCAGACCAGCCCCATACTGAGGTCACAGCCTGCTAACCAATCACCTCTCCTTGCCAGGGGGAGGATAGATAGACTGATAAGGTACCTGATAATGTACCTTGCGGTTTAACATGTCTGATTAATAAGACCTTCTGAAATTGAGCTACTTTCTTGTAAAAAAAATCACTAATTTTTACAAGAAAGTAGCTCAATTTCAGAAGGTCTTATTAATCCGACATGTTAAAGGTTTTATTGTCTATGGAATTTCATAGCTTTTTATATAGCTAATATATTTGTTTTTAACAATTATATGTGTGTATATAATATATATATTTTTCATAGACAATGCTGTGTTCACCGTGTCACACTGTAACACAGGCAGCAGCGTCTGTGTTGCCCATTCCCATGGGGTGTAGTGTAACTCATCACAGGACATTTCATTCATACGAAGTATGCGCATGGGCAGAGACTGTTTCCCGACTTAAAAAATTTCAGGTCCATGCGCAGTGTCTTCATATCTGGACTGAGTCAGACGCTTCTCCCGGACAGGTAAGTTTTGCTATTTTTTTTTTACAGTTTTATATATTTTAGGTGTATTTATTTAATTTTTAGATAAAATTATAATTTACATTTTTTTTTTTATGTTTTAACACTGTATTCCAGCAGTGTCCCCATACATGCCCCCTTTCCCCCCCCCTAATAACAGCTATTAGGGGGAAGAAAAGAGGGGTATATGGGGACATCACTGGAGATAACCCCAAACGCCACACTGAGCTGGCGTTAGTTTTATGCATGGAGCGGAGTGTAAAACATTGCTCCGAGGCTTTGTAAATATAAGGAAGCGCCGCCCCGCTCTGAAATGAACGGGCCGGCAGAGACCCTTGATAGTAACATGGATCGCCATGGAAACTACTATTTTCCATGGTGATCTATTGTTTGTAAATGAGAAACAGTTCATTTTCATGTGATAATGCCCATTTTCACATGAAAACATGCATTATCACATGAAAATTTACTTTGTAAATAGAGCCCAAAAAGCTGCGATGTCCCTCACTGCCTGACTGAACAAAGTTCAGCTTTGGCAGCTCCAGCTGGCGTTCCCAGACTTCACTGAATGATAGTTCAGTGAAGCTGGCCAAGACTCCTCCTCGTCCATCTTCAGAGCAGCAGTGATAGGTCCTTTTCTATCACATGCTGCTCCTGCTGTCTGTTACCTAGCAGAAGACCACGCTACACTAATCCGCCATTAAAGTGAATGAAAATGGCTGCTGTCTCGGTCTCTTCCATTTATATAGCTAGTTCTGCAAGCTATATATCAGGGAGCAGAGTTTCACTAATCCCTTAAATGACTGCCAAAGCCAAAGGAGGAGAAGAGGAATGGGACCGGAACTCCTATATGAGCACATATCAGCTGTCATTGAAGATTAACAGGCACTAGTTACTTATTACAGTCTTATTAATGCAAGTAACTGTTGCCTGTTAATCTTTAATGACAGCTGATGGGTGCTTATGAAACCGTTAACCCACCTCCTGTCCCATTCCCCTTCTCCTCCTCTGGCTGCCGTTCCACTTCTACTCTGGCTGAGGCAGTCATCTAGCTATATAAACAGGAGAGCCAGAGACGGCAGGCATGTTTCATGTTCCGTGAAGTCCTTTTGACGTTTTAACCAGCTGGGAGCCTCTGCGCATGTGTAGAGGTTCCCAGCAGCTGTTTACTCTTTGGAAGGGCTTTACAGGACCTCAGAAGTCCAGCGGGCTTGCAGGGAAGGCAAGTCTTTTTAAATGGCAAGCTTGCCAAAGCCAAGTAGCCAATAGCCTGATGGCACCCAGCTGACTGCATTATACCAGATCGTATGCGCGTTGTTGATTTACATCCCAGTGACGTGTAGCTCGGCCTCTGTTCCACAGTCAGAAGTATAAGCTCCCGGCTGCTCCTGTATCGTCTGGGGGAATATGATCGATTCCCATAATACGCAGACTGCTTGCTGTATGTTTTGTTTCTACCCAGTGCTTCGCAACCGGTTGGTTGTGCCTTCTGCCTCCAAGCGCAATTTTGATTGCAGATCTGTGGAGGGCTGCCCTCTCTCAACATCCGACTGGTTTTACCTATGTATATTTTTTTGCAAGGGCAAGTTATGATATATATCACAAATTTGGTGGTGCTCGTAATAACGTGTCTAATGCTGTATACTTGGTTATTTAGTGGATTGGTGAAGGTAGATACGGTCAGCATTTGTTGACATGTTGTGCATCCTAGGCATCTATAGCTGCCAGGGGCTTTGCTTAGAAAATGTCCACTTTCAGGTCTGGGCGGTTGGCTTCTGATGTCACTTTTACACAGAATATCTTTCAGGTTCTTAGACGTGGTAAAGCTTGGCAATAGGGTAAGTTTCTTGAAGGTTGGGATGGTCCTGTCTGTCGTAATAATTGGCCATAATGACCTAGCTGCTCGTTTCCCAAAGAAGCTTAAATGGGTATATTGAGTTACCCATGGGATTTTGTCCTGTAACATTTTGGACTGACATGGAATTAACAGGTGCTCCCTAGGTATGTCTTCTATTTTATTTCTTGCTTCCACCAATGTGGTGGTTTTGTATCCTCTTGTTCAAAATTTTGCTAAAGTTTCCGCAATTTGTCTGGATGCCATACCTTCATCACTATTAATACGTTTGGCCCTAATCAGTTGTGAGTAGGGGAGAGATTGTATCAGGCTGCGTGGATGGTGGCTCCTCGCATGCAGTTAGGTATTTTTGTCTGTTGGTTTGCTGTACATTTTTGTACTAAGTCCTTCTGCTGTCTTTGAGATCATGACGTCCAGGTATGATATCTCCTGGTTGCTGATGTTGTATGGAAACACAGAAAGCGACATATTTTACAAGTGGCTGAAACTTGTAAATGACAGACTACAAGTATCACGGAATCACGCTTTCCAACTACTACCGTGACAAGCTGATGCCACGCAGCTTCCGCATCACTAACTTACCTACAATTGGAACAACCAGCCCCGACCTTTGCAGACGATGTGTGGCAGTATTAAATAAGGCATCATTCGACCTGATGCTCTTGGTAATAGAGAAATCAGGCAAGGAGGTCAAAAGACTACAAGAGGAGAGGGATAAGATTGAAAGAGAGCATAAAATTAAACTACAACAAGACCAATCACAAGACTGGCTTGAAAGAATAAAACAGCAAATCTCCAAGTATACAGAAGATCTCATCAAATATAAGAAAGAGAAATACATTATGGTACAGACTGATTACGAAGATAAGAGTGTACTCGTGGTTCTCGGGTATTGGAACCATCAACCCAAGACGCCCCTACCGCAGAGGGAGAAGGCCTAACCCAAGGCAGAACACTGATAATTCCAGTGGCCCAGGTACGTCAGGAAGTGAATCCGAAGCCTCTACATCGACCCAACGCGGTTTTCAGAACAAACCTCCTGTGGGACCGAAAGTAGGCACCAAAAAAGGAAACAGACCCACAAGAAGGGGCGGGCAGTGCCGCAGAACCAAGAACTCTACGATCGAAGAGGACATGAATCAATCTTACCTCCAGACCTCTAACAGAACACGAAAAGGAAGTACTTAACCTGGGTCTATCCTTCATTCCTACTAACAACTTCCAGGAACTCCAATGGAAGATAGATCATCACAGACTAACACGTTCGCTCGAACTCAAGGAGTATTTTGACATGCATATCAAGGATCAACCACTTGAAGTGGACATCTACAGACAATTTAAAACCCCATCTACTTTTGACCCCCCAAACGAATAATGCATCTATTAAGAACTTCACTCGCTACTTGATGAAGGCAGCTAAACAACTGCCCACCACTAGACCAAACCTGAACCCTTTTCAAAGATCGGCTCTCAAACAATTACAAAAGGAACCTGATCTGGTTTTCAGGCCAGCTGATAAAGGCGGAGGAATTGTAATTTAGACCAAAGAAAAATACTGCCAGGAAATCTACCGGCAACTAGCAGACCAACAAGTATACACCAAGCTCGACCATAACCCGATAGAGGAGTATAAGCAACTTGTAGACAATCTACTGGATCAAGCAGCCACTGAGGGAGACATACCAGAGAAAACGGCCGAAGACCTTTGGGTTAAATACAAAAATCTCCACTGATGTACACACTTCCTAAAGTACAAAAAAGCCTAGAAAACCCACCAGGACGGCCGATAATATCCGCCAGAGACTCACTTCTGCAACCTCTCTCCCAATTCGTTGATACATTCTTGCAGCCCAGTGTCCAAAAAAAGCCTACATTTCTTAAAGACACTACCCACCTGCTCAATATCTTGACGTCCCTCTCAGACATACCAGATGACTTATATCTATGCACAGTGAATGTCACCAGCCTGTATACCAATATCCCACATGAGGATGGTATACAGGCGGTAACGACCCTACTACAACAAGATCAAGGATACTCCGGACCCCCCCTGACTTTACGCACTAAAATGCTTTGTTTAATATTGACTTGCAATTATTTGAACTTTGATGGCAATACCTACTTTCAACACCTGGGCTGTGCCATGGGCTCCAACATGGCACCGGCATACGCGAATGCATTTATGTTCGTGGTGGAGGAGAACCTGTTCCTTAACAACGTCGACTGCAAACACCATATATATCTATTTCTACGTTATATCGACGATATCCTGATCATCTGGACAGGGACCATCCAACAATTCTAAGATGCAATTAATAGAATCAACTCCATGCATAGGACCATTAAATTTACATACAACATCAACAACCAGGAGATATCATACCTGGACGTCATGATCTCAAAGACAGCAGAAGGACTTAGTACAAGAATGTACAGCAAACCAACAGACAAAAATACCTTACTACATGCGAGGAGCCACCATCCACGCAGCCTGCTACAGTCTCTCCCCTACTCACGACTGATTAGGGCCAAACGTATTAATAGTGATGAAGGTATAACTTTGTCAAAATTTAGAACAAGAGGATACGGAACCACCACATTGGTGGAAGCAAGAAATAAAATAGAAGGCATACCTATGGAGCACCTGTTAATTCCACGTCAGTCCAAAATGTTACAGGACAAAATCCCATGGGTAACTCAATATACCCATTTAAGCTTCTTTGGGAAACGAGCAGCTAGGTCATTATGGCCAATTATTACGACAGACAGGACCATCCCAACCTTCAAGAAACTTACCCTATTGCCAAGCTTTACCACGTCTAAGAACCTGAAAGATATTCTGTGTAAAAGTGACATCAGAAGCCAACCGCCCAGACCTGAAAGTGGACATTTTCTGAGCAAAGCCCCTGGCAGCTATAGATGCCTAGGATGCACAACATGTCAACAAATGCTGACCGTATCTACCTTCACCAATCCACTAAATAACCAAGTATACAGCATTAGACACGTTATTACGAGCACCACCAAATTCGTGGTATATATGATAACTTGCCCTTGCAAAAAAATATACATAGGCAAAACCAGTCGGATGTTGAGAGAGGGCAGCCCTCCACAGATCTGCAATCAAAATTGTGCTTGGAGGCGGAAGGCATGACCAACCGGTTGCGAATGGCAGAATGACCAAATACCTATGGATATAAGAAGAGTGAGAAGAGTGACACTCAGAGATTAAATATTAGAGTAAAGCACTAGGAGTCCAGGGCTTCCAATGTTTTCATTTGTAATGGTAAAAGTTTTGCCATTAAAAATGAATCTCCTCCATGAAATCAACCAGATATAAAGTGCAGATAACAGATCCAATGAGTAAATAACAATCCTCGAGTATCTTGAATGTAGCACAATAGAGACATCCATTAAGATTTCCTCTTCCCCTGATGACAGCATAGCACTATGGGTAAGTTCCACGGGGCGGGAGCCAATCAGGAAAAAGAAAAAGACCCACCGGACCTATAAGTAGCCTCCTCCTCCGGTGCTCAGTGTCTTTTTCTTTTTCCTAGTAGGTAGGAGCCAGTTAGATTGTTGTTATTTTATGGTAATTTTCGACTTACCCGCGGCCAAAGCCGCAAGGACGCCCAGGGATACTTCTGTGGCGGAGCGCCCCGTCCACCACGTGCAGGCGGCGGGGTAGCAGGGACCTCTGTGCGGTGCAGCTCAGCGCCGTCTCTCTATAGAGGGCGGCGCGGCCACCATTGTAATTTCACCATCAGCGCCAGGAAGTGACCTGTCAAACTTCCGGGCGCTAGAGTGGAGCCCTATGGCGGCGGCCATTTTTGGTTGGCCTGTAGTACTGAAGCCCGCCCAGCATCCCCAGCATTACTAGGGGGAAAATCATTATTGCCGACGGCCATCTTGCCTGGGCCTAGTCCCTTTACCTATAGGCCTCCTGCATCCTTCGGAAGGAGGTTCTTATTGTTTGGCGCCATTTTTGAATATTTAATCCGGACTTTCACACCAGCTGTTGTCCTGAAGTGATTCCTGCATCCATTGTTTGGCCATGGAGGAGAAGAGGTCTAAGACTCGTTCTGGGTAAGTCAGAATAGTCCCTGTTTAGTTAGGGCTACAGCATGGTTCTTATGCTTATGTACTGTTTCAGTTCTGAGGCAAGCAAGGATTTAGCCACTAAGGACAAGCATAAGAAGCAAAGATTAACCAAGTGTGTAAATTGTGATGGAGATATGCCTGAGAGTGATTTGGGATCCACATGTAATATATGCCTGCAGCTTCAGCAACAGAGGCCATCGGTGCAGGACAATGAATTTATACAGCTTATTAAAGCAACTCTGTCAGAGGCTTTTGTCACAAAGGAGGACCTGGCAAAGATGTCCCATAAGCGACCCAGGCAGCAGATGGAGGAAATATCAGAACATTCAGATATAGAAGAAGGGGAAATGACAGTGGAGGAAGGACTGCTATCAGAGAGTGAATCCATAGCCTCCAAGGAGGAGGACACCATGAACCCAGTCTTAGTAGAAAACCTCCTCAAACTCATTGACAAGACACTGAATATTCAGTAACCAAATTAGACTTGCAAATGAAGGATTTGATTTTTCAGGAACACAAGAAGAGGTCCAGGGTGTTCCCAGTATCCCAGATTATAAAGGACGTCATTGCAGAACAGTGGAAGTATCCTGAGAAAAAGCTAGTATCCACCAACAGATTAATGAATATATATCCATTTGCTGCAGAAGATGCAAGAGAGTGGGAAGAACCTCCCAGAATAGATGCAGCGATTTCACGCATTTTAAAGAAGACGACGCTTCCAATGGAGGATGCAAATGCATTTAAGGAACCAATGGAGAAGAATGGAGGTAAATTTAAAGAAACAACATACCATTCTAGGCACCGCCCTCAGACCAACAGTGGCGACCGCAGTCACATCTCGAGTTTTGAGGGTTTGGACCAATAATCTGGAGAAGAACGTGATTGATGGGATCAAGAGAGGTGATTTAATTAAGACCATACAGGAGATCCAGCTGGGCATAGAATTCCTTTGTGAAGCGTCTATGGACCTGGTAAAATTAACATCCAGAGCAATGGCAACAACAACAGCAACCAGAAGGGCCCTGTGGTTGAAGCCCTGGGCAGCAGATGCCCAGTCCAAAGCACGCCTCATGTCAATGCCCTTTACAGGAGAGTATCTCTTTGGATCTAAACTAGATGAACTGATTACTAAGATCTCAGGAGGAAAATCGGCCTGGCTACCCCAGGAAAAGACAAATAAAAAGCCTTTCCCTTCAAGGAGTCTCAGACCAAGTCAGACAGACTACAAGGAAGCCAGGACATATAGGCCAGGAAGATCCTACCTTAGAAG
>WWET01002806.1:131247-143083 GCA_011038615.1 Limnodynastes dumerilii | reverse complement strand
TTTGTTTTAATTTTTTTTTTACCACACTTACCTAATTTTCTAATTCTAACAGCTGCTCTTAGGTACGTCTATTCATTTGATCCTATACAGATTTTAGCGCTGTTATTTGTTGCTATATAAGCAATTATACAGCACCCTTATCTTCAACTATCTCTAATACTACTAATTCTGTCATTAGCAAATACACTTGTATACCTCCTGCAATAAGGAAGATGTAAAGAGACTAGATTATTTAAGATAGTGTCATAATATACCCGTGCAACATATTTCTACATTATAGTATTTCTACTTTCTCTTAAAGGGATATCACCGCAGCATCCCTATCATACAAAAATCAATTCTACATATTTTTTTAAATGTCAATGAAACAGCTATTATAGGGGGCTTGTTCTTATTTACTATACTGATTTTTCAAAAATTCAAATACATATTTTCAATTTAGTTACAATACATACATTTATAAATACGAGTACTTAAAGGTTAGATTTATTCCCTATATAGGCAACATCAGAAAGCTATTATATAGCTATAAGGAATTTTGCAGCTATGAATTTGGTTCACATTCAACATTAAATCCTAATTAACACATAAAGCATATTTAAGAATAAACTGCATGATCACGCAATTTACTTCGACTACCAATCGCCTATGGTTTATGGTAGCGTATTAGTAATAAACAGATGTTACCGATGGATGTTCTTATAAAAAGGGGTTGATTCAAAGGTTTCATTTAAACCTTGCAGGCCAAAGTTTTCAGAGACAAAATTCAAAAATATTCTCTCTGGGAGAGCTTTTTCAATCTATCTCCCTGTTATGGTACCCCGGGTTTATCCCGACAGGGGACCAGGGTGACCAACGAGTAAGTAAAGTAAAGAGAGGGTAACTCACCTGTTTATAGAGCCTGATGTCTGTCTGAGTTTTCGCTAGAGCCCCTGATGGTGGGGATGGACTGGAGCTGGTAGGACTCGTCAGGATACACACCTTTAGAGAAAACCCGGAAGGGGAACAGGAAGAACTAGTGAGAAAATCAGATTAGACAGGAGGAAGATAGTAGTGGGAAATAGGCCGGTCAGAAGGAACCACACCAGGACTAACAATACAAAAAACACAGAACGGACTCAAAGGACAAGGTGGGGTTGACGGGACAAACTGGACGTACAATACAGACAAGGACAATCACACTCACACTCAAACAGCTGGAACCCCCAAAGGAGTTAACAGACAGTCAGTCAGGGAAAATAAGGAACACACAAATATGGGGAAAACACTAAGGAGAGAGAGAGAGTGGGAACAAGAGACAAATAGGAACAATGGCAAGGAACCTGGACAGGAATAAATCAGGGCACTCAAGATCAAGAAAAAGCACAAAAGCACAAGGCAGAGAGAGAGAGAGAGAGCAACAAGACTGGCACAGAAACGCAAAAGAGAAACTATAACCAGCACCTGCTGCAGATGCTGGAGGCTATTTAACTGAGAGCTGGCCAATGAAAACAGGCAGAGAGCGTGCCAACGGAAGGTACTGGTGTTGCTGCGGCAACCAGGACGCCTGCAGAGTGGAGCCGACCGGGAAAGGAAAAGAGCAAGAGAGTGTCTGCGTTGCCTTGGCAACGTCAGACGCACAGCGCCGGAAGACCGTGGAGAGGCAGAGACCTCGCGCCTGAGGAGAGGGACTGGAGAAGAGACTGAAGGTAAGGAGGGAGGCACTGCAAGGGTGAGTATAGGAGGAAGGAGCCTGAGACCAGTGGTCAACACGCGACGCTGTCTGTGCTGGCTGACACTCCCCCTTGTAGATTTATCTTTATTGCTTCAATTGCTCTGATCTTCATAGTGTCCGGTTTCCCATTATAGGCCAAGTTAAAGTGGTGTGGGACACTATGGTTCTGAACCTTATTCAGAATGTTTCTGAATAGTAGTAGTCTTCCAATGCTCTTATTTTAAGGGGGTATTTCGTCTTCCCAATGTAGGACCGACCACACCCACGTTCAAATAGACACACTACATACATTGAATTACAATTTGAAATATCTCTAATTTTGAATTCATTTTTCCCGTCAGAGAAAGTTGTTCTTGGAGATATAACGATAAATTTTCATGAACCACAAGCAAAACGCCCCTCAGGTTTAGAAGCCAAGCTTTCGTTAGCACTCTACCAATGCATGAGTGTTCTAGGAGCCAACATTAACTTTAAATTTTTTGCCTTCCTATATTGTACTTTGGGTTTAGATGATAAATGATTTCTAGGATTGAATCTAAGGAGAGTATAGACCAATGCTCATTTATAATTTTTTTTATCTTGCCTCTCAGTCAATTTAAAGTCTGTGACAAATTGACAGTATATTTTATATTGTTCTGCCTCTCTAGACCTGTTCGAATACATCAACAGAGAGCCCCTATCTCTGATTCTAGCTTTATTTAAACTGTCCTCATTCAATTCCCTTGGGTACCAATTATTATTAATACCAATAAATATCAATTACTATCAATGATATTCTCTTTTTTTCTCTAATATGGAGGGATAACATATTTTCCAAAATGTATGGCCGTAAGAATTTATATACCTTATTTCTTATAGGTCAATTCATGAGCAGGATTCCAAGTGAGAACAGAAGAAGAAAAAACTAAAAACAGCAACTCACTAAAACACTGCATTGGCTTCAAACAACAATTTCACATAAATTGTGAAGGACTAATACAAAGTATTTTATTTTTTTCGTTTCACGGTTTCGGGGAGCTTTCTTCAACACAAACAACATAAAATGAATCATACAGAAGAGAAGTCATACGTATGTCTAGAATGCAACAAATGTTTTCCATATAGATCAGTTCTGCTAGCACATCAGAGAACTCATACTGGGGAAAAGCCATTTAAATGCTCTGAATGTAGCAAGTGTTTCACCCAAAAGTCTGTACTTGTGGCACATCAGAAGATTCACACAGGGAAAAAGCCATTTAAATGCTCTGAATGTAGCAAGTGTTTCACCCAAAAGTCTGTACTTGTGGTACATCAGAAGATTCACACAGGGGAGAAACCATTTAAATGCTCTGAATGTTGCAAGTGTTTCACCAAAAAGTCTCTACTTCTGATACATCAGAGGATTCACACAGGAGAGAAACCATTTAAATGCTCTGACTGTTGCAAGTCTTTCACCAGAAAGTTTCTACTTGTGAGACATCAAAGAATTCACACAGGAGAGAAACCATTTAAATGCTCTAAATGTAGCAAGTGTTTCACCCAAAAGTCTCTACTTGTGACACATCAGAGAATTCACACAGGAGAGAAACCATTTAAATGTTCTGAATGTAGCAAGTGTTTCATCGAAAAGTCTCTACTTGTGAAACATCAGAGAATTCACATAGGAGAGAAACCATTTAAATGTTCTGAATGTAGCAAGTGTTTCACCCAAAAGTCTCAACTTGTGACACATCAGAGGATTCACATAGGAGAGAAACCATTTAAATGTTCTGAATGTAGCAAGTGTTTTAGTCATATGTCTACCCTTGTACAACATCAGAGGATTCACACAGGAGAGAAACTATTTAAATGCTCTGAATGTAGCAAGTGTTTCACCCAAAAGCCTCTACTTGTGACACATCAGAGAATTCACACAGGAGAGAAACCATTTAAATGTTCTGAATGTAGCATGTGTTTTAGTCATAAGTCTACCCTTGTACAACATCAGAGGATTCACACAGGAGAGAAACCTTTTAAATGTTCTGAATGTAGAAAGTGTTTTAGGCAAAATTCTGCTCTTCAAAAACATCAAAAGATTCACACAGGAGAGAAACTTTTTAAATGCTCTGAATGTAGCAAGTGTTTTATCCATATGTCTGTCCTTTTACAACATCAGAGGATTCACATAGGAGAGCAACCTTTTAAATGCTCTGAGTGTAGCAAGTGTTTTACCCAAATAGGTAACCTTTTAAGACATCAGAGGATTCACACTGGAGAGAAACCTTTTAAATGCTCTGAGTGTAGCAAGTGTTTTACCGATATGTCTTGCCTTGTAAGACATCAGAGGATTCACACAGGAGAGAAACCTTTTAAATGCTCTGAGTGTAGCAAGTGTTTTACCGATAGATCTCATCTTGTAACGCATCAGAGGATTCACACAGGAGAGAAACCTTTTAAATGCTCTGAGTGTAGCAAGTGTTTTACCGATATGTCTTCCCTTGTAAGACATCAGAGGATTCACACAGGAGTGAAACCATTTAAATCCTCTTAATGTAGGAAGTGTTTTATCTGAAAGTATTGGCTGGTAAAGGATCTGAGTATTCACATAAGAGCAAAAACGTGACAATGCTCTTAATGTTGCATGCATTTCACCTATAAGTCACATCTTACATTGAAATATAATCTCGTTAGAAAGCAGACAGAGGCTGTATTAAGTCTGAACCATTCTGCATGAATATTTACAATATAAGTATGTTCAATTAATAAATTTGCTCCAGATCTTTGCACGCTTTATGTGCATGTGGGTGTCCGTAGGTATACACATGTAGCATGGAGTGCACCCTCCCCTGCACTCCCCGCCTTTGGTAGTAAATCTGAACTCTTATGTGTCAAGATTAATATCTTCAATTTTATGTCTCAACCTAGTTGTAAGGGGGCTTCCCCGCCGCCACTCCTTATATACATGGCTATCATTGTAAATGCTATGTCTGCCCCTTCTGCGTACTTACTGTCATATGTGACATAGTTACGAAACATCTGGTGCACATGCGCAGATGTTCCGAGACAGGGGACTTAATCAAATTTCATGCGTAACTCCGCTGTCACAATTTGGTGAGGATCGCGGTCTTTGATCACAATTTCCAATGTTCAGTGTGTCAATGTAAAATCATTGCACTAATGTGAGTTGTTTTGTATTGTTATTTCTAATGAATGTTTTGTATCACACCCCCACAGTTTTCTACACCTTTCACAATCCTTGTAATATACTAATGTTGAGCTCAGGCAGCTTACACAAGTAGAATTAGATCACTGAGGCAATTACTTTACAGTGAGATGTCCACATAATTTTCCAAATAGATTTATTTCAGACTAGGATACATCTGTGTTTTGAATCACTATCTTCAATCACAATTTACATTACTGGGGATTGTATATATGAGCTTTTCTTTAATAAAATGTGATAACAAAAATGTATAGATTCTATTTTTGATTGTACATGTAATATTTTTCAATATAAATGTATATTGTACACAGAGATCCAGATTCCGTCACTTCTTTAAGAGTACCATACATGTCTGGGTTACACATGTCACACATCATGGACTCTTTCTAATTCAAAGCTGTGCTTCCGTCTATTTTTTAGGTGGAAGTGCAGTGAAACATTGCCCTGCGTTCATTTCCATGTGCCCTGTGCTAGTGAAACAGATAGTTCCATTATGTAAATTAGAAAGGTTGCCGCGAGCACAGAAGCAGCAATCATACCTTGTGCTTCCACCCAAAATTTTACACCAGCTCAGGGATGTGCTCGCTTCTTATGCAATAAGCGTCCCTTTTACACAGTGTAATACAATAACCGGCAATAAAAAGGCTGGACACAACAACAATTTCCCTTTTTCTATCAGTCTTCTCTTGTATTCATTCAGTCCTTCTTTTTAGTTCATCATCTAATGAATCAAAAAACTTTCACTCTTACTTGTAAGGTGTTATTCAAGGTGAATCATCTTGAAAAAGAGTTAGTGGTATTCGAAACACATTGGTGTACTTAGGGGAGAATCCCGACCTACCTGACTAAGAGCTGAACCCTCTCTTCTCCCTCCTTCTATATTTGGATTAAGGGCCCATTTTTTTCCTTTTATCGGTCAGGGAGGAGTAATAGATCTCAGAAGACAGGCATAGCTTTGGTGTCTGGAGGGGCTGGGTAGTGATCCCCGACCTGGGGGAAAGATATACAGACCCCAAGGGGAACAAATATGGAAGGAAGTCACTCCACACAAGTTTTAATTATTTTTAATTGTGTATAGAAATAAAATACGGAGATCAAAGAAACTTCTTGTCTGGTTATAAATATATATCCACGTCCAGAAGGTGAAAGTAATTGATTGAGGTCAAATCAGAGTCAAATCTGGTGAGTGTATCAGAGTATGTGGAGACATTGTATATACAGTGTTGTGCTATGAAGTTTGCTATTTTTCTTTAGAGAAATTCATCAGCCTGGAGATCCCTGAAAGAGGATTGAGAAAAAGAGAATTACAGATGTGACAATTTGTAACTTTTTTAAAATAACGCCATGTCACTGGATATGTTGGGAAAGCATGCTACTATGCTTTCATGCCATGCTGTCAGTAACTCATAAAGGTTGCAATTTCAACAGTATAATGATTGAAGTATATGGATTTTTTCACTACTTTCCATCCCCTTTACATCCAGAGTTAGGCGCTGTAGTATCGGTTATACATGGAGTCTGTGGTACGTAGTTAGCAGAAGGAGGCGTTTACATTTCTATATACTGTAGTTACTGTACACTTTGGTTAGTTACATTCAGATCTCTTGGTGGTTTTCATTAAATTGTTTACAGTAAGTCACATAATATAGTGCTTCATGCTTCTCACCATATGATATATTTAGCACTTTTTTTGTATTCTTTTATGCACAGCAGCCATAATTATTACTTTTCCTTTCTCATCTTACTGAAAAATGAATGTGCCCCACGGATTGCTCCACTACAAATAAAATGCCAGGTGAAGATAAGTAATATTATTTTATTCCCATTTTAATATAACTGCATACAACTGAAATAATTCAAATAATGTGTTTTTTTTTTTTTGTATTAACCATACTAAAAGTGGCCATGCACCGTTCTCTGTAATATCTGTTTTTTACGTTTTCCCCACCATTTTAAAAGCTTATTTTCCTCCCCTAATACACTGTATAGTGTAAATTAGAAACTGAGAGGACAGCAAGAAGCTAAGCAGGAGACATCAGGTTTATGAGGAGAGACCAAAGGTGAATGTGATCCAAGGAGCCAGTCTATTTTTTTTTTTATGTTTTCCCCTCCATTTTAAAAGCTATATATTTTTTCCCATGTACACTGTCTGTCTGTATAGTGTAAATTAAGAAACTGGAGGAGGGCAAAAAACTAAGCAGGAAACATCATGGTCAAGTTTAGGAGGGGAGACCAAGGGTGATTGTGCAACTGCTTTATCTTGAGTGTAATAAAAACAAATATCAAATGGAAAAAAGCTCTGTGAAATACAGTAGTTTGCATTTTACAAACCGTGAAACTTACAGGGAAATAGTTATTTAGCCACCATTCTTTGTACTACATGTTTTGCTTCTTTGTGTATGTTTTGCAAATGTGGGAGTACATGTAGCAATATGTATGTATTAATTCTGTACAAATTCCGAAACCAAGATGTCAGAAACACTAGGGGCTCTAGTGACGTCTTCATTATTATTAAAGACTGCCCCTAGCGACCGAATGGCAGTAGGAGCATCACAGAAGAAAAAGAAGGAGCCTGTCTACGGGTCAAGAACACCGGAGATCCCACTTCAATCAACCGGAGGACAGTCTCCAATCAACTTGAAAAGATTCTACTCATCTAGCAACTCTTCCCAAGAAAGATGACAGCAAACGGTGAGTGATAAAAATGTTAAATATTTTTTTACACCACACAGTACATTGTAATACATTAGTGTAGGACATGGTGGCCACCGGAGGTAAGTGAACACATTAGGGGGTAATATTAGTCAGGGAAAATGTTTATTTCACATGGTTACTTACAGTAATGTATATCTGTATGTTTTATGCACACTGTATTTTTTTGTACAGATGTGACTTTATAATGTTTCTAAAATACCGCCATGTCGCAGTATACAGTATAAAGTGTCTTCCATTTTTCAACCATTTCAGACATACTGGATCAAAGCCCATTCCTTAAAAGCAGTACATTGTTTTGAAATGTTCAACCATTAGCTCTACCCCATGCCCCTAAAACAAAGACACATTACAAACCCCCCCCCCCCTACTGTGGCAACGAGTGCTGGGCCTCACATTACAAAACCTCCCTATCCCCCGTGGCAACGAGCACTGGTTCTCACATTGGAAAACCTCCCTCCCACCTGTGGCTTCTTCCCTTTCCCCTTTAAACACACTCTTGTCTCCCCTATCCTTACAAAATCTAACCTTGACCCCACTTCACCCTCCAACTATCTCCCTTCTGCCCTTTGCCTCCAAGTTGCTTGATCGGCTTGTTTACAACCGTCTAATCGGCTACCTTGCCGACTAGGGCCGGATTAACCACGGGGTGGTCGTCCCGTGGCATCCACACACAAATGGCCCCTACAAAGTGCAGTGAAAGAAGAGGTATATCAGTGACTGACATCCTCCTCTTAAGCACAGTGAATCACAACTGCCGTCATATTCCAGCAGCTGTGATAGTGGGCCGTATTCAGACTTCCATCGGCGATCGGGCACAAATATCCGCAACTAAATGGCAGGTCGGAGCAGGTTACACCCACCAAAAAAAACAGTAACTGCCCTTGCAAGCTCCGGCCGGACCTAAACTTGCACCTGCATTGACTTCCCCTATCTGGCCGTACTCGCTTCCAGCCTTATGTGTATTGGTTGCGTATATTACCGGCCCTATCTCTAGCGCGCCCACTTTCCTTGATCTCAGTGCCTCCCGCCTTCCATTTCTATGCAAATCCTTAGGTCCGTATAACTCCGCCGCACTTAGGGTCGCATTAGTCTCCGCCCAATTCACAAGTCCGTCCCTTAGCCATTTCCGACCTTAACTTCAACGTAGACAGCGTATCACTATTACTACGCATGCGAAGTTGATGCTAAATCGATCCAATCCTAAATATACACACGGAACTTTCGTTAAAACCGGATCTCTGAATATGGCCCAGCGTGCTTAAGAGGAGGATGTCAATCACTGACATCCCTCCCCTTACCCTGAAGCCAGGGAGCAAGGGGGTAGAGCCTTCACATAGCGCTCCTGCACCCACCCTGCCTGTACAGAGCTGGCTGTGTTATGCATAGCCACTGCTCTGTTTACAAGATGCCATGTGACCTAATGTCATGTGAGTGTCATAATTTTGTAGAGCTGGACCGTGGAGGACAGAGCCAGAGGAGAGGCAGCAAAGGCAAGTTTATTATACAGTGCTTAAAAGTTGAGGTTGAGGAATGGTGAATTACAAAGGCTGGGTGTGCACAAAGGGGGGGCAATAGTGTTACCTGGACATAGAAGCTGAATGGACACAAAGAGGGGGGAAATGTGGCTGAATGGACACAGAAAGATGGGGCACAAAGGCTTATTGGACAAACAGAAGAAAGGAGCCAGTAAGGCTGACTGGACACAAATAAAGAGGGGGGCCTTAAGGTTGCCTGAACATAGAAGGAGGGGGCATTAAAACTGAATAAACACAGAAGGATGGGTGGACACATAAAGAGGTGACCATAAGATTGGCTGGTTACAAAGAGGGGGAAATTAGACTGGTTGGACACAGAAGGAAGGGGCAATGAGGCTGGGTGAAAGTGCAGAACGAGGGGGTATAAATCTGACTGGACACAGAAGGAGGGGCAATAAAGCTGGTTGTACAAACAGGAGGGAAAAATAATGTTGGCTGAATACAAAATGAGGGGGCAATAAGGCTGACTGGATACATATAAAAATGCAATAAGGGTGACTGGACACAGAAGTTGGGGCAATATGACCCCTGATCCATAGAAGCAGGGGGACTTTTCGGGCGCTGCAGGATTTGAATCCATGACGAAGTAGTGTATTACTAATGGTAACCTTTGTGACTGTTGTCTCAGCTCTCTTGAAGTCATTGACCAGGTCCCCCCGTGTAGTTCTGGGATGATCCCTCGCCGTTCTCAAGATCATTGATACCCCACGAGGTGAGATCTTGCATGGAGCCCCAGGTCGAGGGGTATTGTCAGTGATCTTGTATTTCTTCAATTTTTTTTTTATAATTGTGCCAACAGTTGATCTCTTCTCCCTAAGCTGCTTGCCTATTGTCGAGTAGCTCATCCCAGCCTTGTGCAGGTCTACAATTTTGTCCCTGGTGTCCTTAGACAGCTCTCTGTTCTTGGCCATGGTGGAGAGGTTGCAGTCTGTTTGAGGGCGTGGACAGGTGTCTTTTATACAGATAAGCAGTTCAGACAGGTGCCATTAATACAGATAACAAGTGGAGGATAGAAGAGCTTCTTGAAGAAGTAACAGGTCTGTGAGAGCCAGAATTATCGCTGGTTGGTAGGTGTCCAAATATTTATTTATTAAGAATATACATGTAAATAGTTTAAAAATCATACAATGTGACTTCCTGATTTTTGTTGTTGCGCAGATTCTGTCTTTCACAGTTGAAGTGTACCTATGATGGAAATTACAGACCTCTCATCTTTTAAGTGGGACAACTTGACTTGGCTGTCTAAATACTTTTTTGCCCAACTGGATATAAAAGCCATTCTCCTCATGGTTAACCGCATGATGTGATGCTACTGCGCATGCTGCAATGGTAAGGAGCAGAAGAAAGAAAAAACTCTGAAGACACTTTATTATTTTTATTATTATTAATGTTTATTTATAAGGCGCCACACGGTATCCGCAAGATGAGTAAGAGGAGAAAAATGAGTCTGGCTGCAGCATTTAGTATAGATTGTAGGGGTGTGAGACAGACCAGAGAGAGGAGAATGCTGCAGTGGTACATACGGAAGATAATAAGAGAGTGAATGAGTGTTTTAGTGGCGTCTGCAGTTAAGAAGGGTCTGATGTGAGCAATGTTGCGGAGATGAAAGCGACAGGACAGTGAGAGGATGTGGATGTAGGGGGTAAAGGAGAGAGAGAAAGGTGCGCAAGTGGCCTTATTTGAATAGAAGGCGCATGCTTCCTCCAGATGTTACGCAAGCGGTACGATAGTAACCCTAGCGTAGCAACCTTCGTACGGAAAAACAAATGGGCTGTTCTTCACCTCTGCCCACTAAAGTGGGTGGAGGGAAGCATGCAAAGTGTACATTGTGGGAGAGGGCTCCCACACTTGTATGGATCAGGGGTTGTATTGCCCCACCTTCTGTGTCCACCCTTATTGCATTTTTATATGTATCCAGTCAGCCTTATTGCTCCCCCCTCCTTCTGTATCAAGCCAGCTTTATTTTTCCCTCCTGTTTGTCCAACCACCTTTATTGCCCCTCTTTCTGTGTCCAGTCAGTTTTATACCCCCTCATTCGGAATATGATGGCAGCTGCAATACACTGTGCTTAAGAGGAGGATGTCAGTGACTGACTTCCATCTTCTTTCACTGCACTTTGTAAGGGCCTTTTGTGTGTGTGTGCCCACACTTATCTTTACATGACATTTTATTTGTAGTGGAACAATCCGTGGGGCACATTCATTTTTCAATAAGATGAGAAAGGAAAAGTAATAATTATGGCTGCTGTGCATAGAGGAATACAAAAAAAAATGCTAAATATATCATATGGTAAGAAGCATATAGCGCTAAATATATCATATGGTGAGAAGCATATAGCGCTATATATTTTCAACCATGTGAATTACTGTAAACAATTTAACTGATGTGTAGCATCTGTTACCATCAACAGTACTGTCTGCTAGTCTAAAACGCCACCTGCTGGCTGCAAATCATTATTGCAGGCTTTTGACACATTTTCCAAAATCTACATGTGTTGGAGCCCGCCATGCATACCACGCCATGGCGGTATTTTAGAGACGTTAGAAAATGTCACATCTGTACTTGATATGCACATATGAAAAGTAAAAGAATGTGAGTATAATCCTTACCTTTACAACTTGTTGGTGTGGGAAAGCGGTGCACTAGATCTTGTTTTTATTCCTTGGCGTCTGGAGAATCTGTGAGACGTGT
>WWET01002806.1:79157-99954 GCA_011038615.1 Limnodynastes dumerilii | reverse complement strand
CTCAGAATTGGACATAGTTCAATAGCAAGATGTTAAGTAAGTGTGTTTGTGTGCATTTGCATGTTTTCTGACCTGTAACTCCTGTTTTGGGGTAAAGGAACTGAAAGAACTCTTCAGGAATCAGCCCATGGCGAACTTTTCCTGGCTTCTCTGGTAGTGGAGCAACAGGAGCCAAGGCAGGCTGCCCAGCATGAAAGGTCCTGCTTGAGTTCAAAAGCCTATTACATAGAAAGGAAAAACAACAACAAATAAATACGTTTCTCAAATAACTTTGTGAAAATGGGCAGAATCCAATTTAGTACTCACATCAAAACACCTACAAAACACAACCTGTGACAAAAGGTAATGACATTCAGAGCGATCAAAGCAAGCAATATAATGCCAGGTATTCCAGTGCTAAAGAAATGCTACTACAAATGATCTATCAGTTGTTGCAACAGGCGCAGTCCCAAGCAGATGCATTGAAGAGACTGCAGTGTCTGGAAAGACATACATGCCAAGGCTGATAAACCCTGGTCATGTCAATACCATAGTGTTAAGGTAATTGGGCTGGATCCAGACTTAAGTAAGTGCTTGAAATTAGTTATTCCTGGGCTAAACCATGTTGATTGCAGGGGAGTCATATTTCATCTGTTGCAAACAGTATTAGAGTAGAGGTGATGTTTCCTACCCCGAGTCTAAATAACAGTGTGATAGTAAAGCTGGTCAGTATCTGTGTGCAGTAAGCAAAAACTGCATGCAAAGAATACAATTAACTTGACTCCCCCTGCTATCAACATGGTTTAGCCCAGGAGTAACTCATTTCAAGCACTTACTTAAGTCTGGATCCAGCCCATTCTGAGTAGTATAAAGTCATTGGCAACTATATACTGCCAACTAGACAAAATTAAAATGTACAAAATCAGCGTGTATTGCCACAATATTTTATATACAAATAATTGTACCACTTGAAAATTGTTTGCTAGCATATTATTGGGCGCTAACTTTTGAACAGGGGTTGAGAACTTCTCATTACCTAAAGGTACGGAAACTCTTTTATGTAACCAATGACAACATTTATCCACCTCACACAAGACAAATAAAAATACTAGTCTCATATTCAACATGCAATAGTAAAAATTGAGAAAGATTCCTCCTAAAAAATACTTAAAATGCAACTGTATGATTATTCCATA
Source organism: Limnodynastes dumerilii (assembly GCA_011038615.1). NCBI lineage: Eukaryota > Metazoa > Chordata > Amphibia > Anura > Limnodynastidae > Limnodynastes > Limnodynastes dumerilii. The sequence goes on along the minus strand of WWET01002806.1, from coordinate 98,779 downwards.
TAATATAGTTTATTTACAGATTTTTCTACTGAACTTACCCAACAGAAAGAGGAGCTGATTTCCTCAAAGTAGAAGCTGCAAATAAAGAAAAATACATTAGATATGTCATAGAATTGGATTTCTTCATATATTTTGATCAGTGTTTCCTCTCCATTTTAATGGGATATATTGCTAAATTACCAAGTCATACATTTCTCTTTTATGTATAGCATACATTTATTCAACATAATTTACTCTAAACCACAGAGTCAAAAACAGTTTGTCTTCACCCTGTACCAGTACTCTGGCATGTTATACTATTATCAAATCAGTATAAAACACTTTATACCAGGCATAAGCAACCCAGACATGATGACCCTACAACACCCAGTATGCTCTAACAACATAAGCACAACCGATACTTGTTAAAAAATGACAGGACTCGCAGTTTCACAAAACATGGACTGCCACATATCAACCTTTAACTTAAAGGCACCATAGATATTTCAATGCACCAAGGTTTCTACATCTTCTTTATACTAATAAGATTCATTTAAGATTTTATTATACATAACACATATGCAGTAACCTTCACTGTAACCAATAAGGTCATTAGAAAATAGCCAGATTATAATCTCAATATTTAAGAAAACTAAGGAAAGAAGCTTTTCAATGACAATGCTAAGGTTGGCAGCAATATTTGCAGTTATGTAGACTTAAAGCAAACAATGTTTAATGCAACCTCTGTGAATGCACATGCAGTAAAACCTACAAAAGGTCATCAATTATGATAGACATTAAACGGCATTACAGCATGGGTCAGGGTAACCCAAAATAAAACACCCCAATATGCAGTAGCCTAGGCGTCAAAGTGCTTACATTAAAGGTGGTTACAGTGTATTTTCTGAACTATGAGAAACGATAAAGATACATGTGTCCATGCAGACCTCAGGGACTAGCTGATACAGAGAGGGAGCATGGGCCACCATAGCATGCTGAGACTTGTAGTGTCACTGGTATTTTTTACATTCTTGTCAATATTTATAAGTTATCAGCAGCTCACATACTATGTTAAACACAAACAACTAACTGCACGGTCCAACTAAGGGCTGAAGATCACCATGCACCACCGGCTTCCAGGGCCTATATCCGTGTACAGCTACACACAGAAGCGAGCAATCCCCAGCCACAGCTCCTCACACAACTCACCCGAGACGAGGGCGACCCTAGACAACATCATGCACAACTCTCTGTGGCTGGTATTCAACAAGAAATTGGGCAGCCTCTGCCGGTCACTCCGGTGCCCTCAGTGTCCCTGACAGCAGCCTAAGAACCAAGATGGCGCAAAACACGCCTACTTTAAGGTGCGCATGCGTGTACACCTCTCCAGGCGATACTTTTACCTCAGTAACATGGACTCGCGTAGGAATCCATCTTAAGTCAGGGAATCGCCTCTTTCATTCGGATGAGCATTGCAGCATGTGAAGCGGAGGCTATCACAGTATAAGTGAATTAATAGATCGCAGGGCTTTGTTAAGCCATTTCTACATAGACGTATTACATTACTTAGCCTATTGACGTTATGCTGAGCAAGTCCCAGGATTTTAGATATTGGCTGATAACACACGTATTGATACGCCCCTTCTTTGTATTTGGAGTATTTTTTGAATAAAAAAATTATTTTATTTATTTTGTACCAGATCAAAAATGTCTATTAAGTGAATTTGCCAGTAGGTGCGTGGAAGGTCAGGCATAGGGGTGTGGTTTAAGTGACGGGTAGGCGTTGCGTTGCGGTGCTTTGTGGGAAGGAGCGTGGACGCCGGTGTTGGGACTTGTGATACTGCACGTGTCGGAGAAATGAGTAAAGAGAGTCCCTGGCAGAGCCCGGTGCGGGCCCCTCTGTGTATGGAGACACAGCTGGAAGCGGTGCGGTACCGCCGAGGTGAGGGGCTCTATGGCAGGGTGTCACCGTAGTAATTGTCTGTGGACATCTTCAGTACAGAATGAATGGTATAATCGTGGAATGGTCCATATAGAGGGCCCAGACTATAGTACATGATCTGTACTATCCATGGTATAGTCCCTGCTTGACACATACAGTGCACAATTCAGGCCAATAGATCCGTTCATTCCATATTGCAAGAGTGTATGCACCTTCAAGAATGTAGCGGCTGAGGAGCATCTCATGTGCTGTTTAATCGTCATCCAATTGGACTGAGCCTTGTCGAACCAAAGTTCAGTGTGTTCACTCTTCCGACTGCTCTTGTAATTATTTGCGCTAGTTTTTGTTTTTTTTCTCTGATAGCTTGCAGTCTTTTCACCATTGCAGCAATACAACAGATGCAAGTCTTTATTATTTTATTTTGTACAAACTTATTGTGGGTGAGTGAAAAGAACATATTCTAAGCTCAGAAGTACTGTAGAAAAGGGCAAAGCAAATATTTTACTACTTCCGATCTCTTCCTGGATGTTTCTTTATGTTCAATAATCTTGACCTACAACCCATTAAAGTAATTTGGCGCACATAAGTGTAGCCGCAGTGTACGGTCTGATTCTTCCAGTATTTTAGGCAGGGAACGTATATGGAACATGTATGATTGTATAAATATGTATGCCCTATTTGCACTGTGGTTGGGAATTTTAATCGAGAGTGAAGTCGATCGAAACATTGCGTGAAGAGATTCATTGCAAAAGTTTGAAGCTAGCTTACAGGATGTAATACAGATGCAAAGCACATTATTAAAAAGCAGACCCCAGATAAAACACTCTGAGCTCGATTCTATCTCCTGCGATATTCGGTATCTGTTAGGTGCTATTGTAACGTCATGGCCTATCAGGTCCTGCTAAAATCACCCTAGTCTGTTAGATATTTTTTATTTTTCGATAAAATTGGCCAGTGCAATGTGGGTGATGTTTTATTTGGTATTTGTTACCAACTGCATGCAGCAAAGATGTGCATGCGATCAGAGATGGATTTAAAACTCATGGGCCCTAGGCAAGATGCTGCATGTCGGAAATGACAGCTCTCATGATAAGGCTGCTTGGGTACTTAACAGTGTAAGATCCTGGGGCTTGCCAGGCCCTAGGCAGGTGCCTAGGTTGCCTTGTGGATAATCCGGCCCTGCATGCGATTTAACTGAAAAGACCCAATTTAAAAAATAACAAATTGATACCCTTCCGCTCCCCTAAGAAACATAATAAAAATGTAAATATCCCTTTCAATTGGTGCATTACAGGTCGCAGCAAGCCCAGGCTACCATTAAACACTTGGGCATGCTAGCCATTGTAGTACTCCAAGAACCAGCATGCCCATGACTACCAGGGCATTCTGGAATGTTGGGAACCACAAGCACCAGCATGTTCTGACACCAGGGCCTGCAGTGGCCAGTAGTGCCCCCACAAAATATTAGGGCCCACCCGTTATAATAAACACATAAATATTTCAATAATTACATAATTAAAACTACTTATTAACTGGAACTTCATCTGTAAGGTACAGTCTTCTAAGCTTTTAATCCAAGACAAGGCTGTAAAGTTGACTTTTTATTCCTTGTCTGCAGCTTCAGAAACATGTTTCCCCTAGCTTCCATCCAGAGCATGTGTTTACAATACACAAACATTACCTGGCCCACTGCTCCAGAGTGTTATTACACATTATCATTGATTACGAAGTGCCATGGCCGCATCGTATGGTAGTTGATATAGCTGCAACTGTTGCTGAAAATCTGTGCAGTAAGTACAGTGAAAGGAGTGATCCCACTTTAAAAAACACTAGTAAAACAAATAGGGAAAGTTCCCTTTGGTGACTCTCGGCAGTGATAGCCTTCATCATGGATTTCCCCATTTAATGCAATTCAAATTGCTCACACCATCTCCGGAAGTTGAACTTGTCCCCAGCGATCCAGTTCAGAGCCACTGTCTAAGATCAGAAGACAAGAAGTAGGTGATGGAGAAATCTGCTTTATAAATGAAGATAACTTTTATTTAGGTTGTACTTGCTAAATAGATAGATGCCTATTTGGTAATCTATCATAAAATTTTTGCCTACTAGACACACACACACGCATATGCACGTTTGTGTGCATCACATCAGTTATCTAAATAAAGCACCAGATTTTGTGAAATAAATTAAATTGATTGCCAAATAAAGTGAAAAAGAAAACTTTCCTGATTGAATGGTGTTGATGGAAAGTGGTGCATGCTTTTTCCTCCTATGCAGAGCCGCAGGATTCCACTTCTACAGTGCCGCAAAGTCATGTGACTGATAACCTCTAGACATAGGCAACCTGTGGCTCTCCAGGTGTTGTGGAACTACAAGTCCCAGCATGCTTTACCTACAAAAGCATAGCTGGTACCTGACAAGGTTTGATGGGAATGGTAGTTTTGCAACACCTGGAGAGCCGCAGGTTGCCTATGCCTGCTCTATAGGGTAACCGCAAAGCGGCCAGAGCTTTTAATTAACAGCCAGCCACTGAGTAAATTTAAGGGGTCATTTCTTAAATTACTTTAGTGCCTGGCCCCTGATGAAATGCTTATCTAGCTTTTCTGTTCCCTTGCAGTGCTGCTATATCACATTACTAATGACGCTGTTGTGCTGCAAGGAGCTGAGAATCAACTGCAGCTACTTCTGATGGTCAGATCTCTCTTACAGCCTTAACAGCCTGCACTTGGCGGTTGCACTCACAAGTGTCCATGCCTTGTTATTAAAATCTACAGTATAGGCATACTAACAGACTGCATATCGGTACAGACTCCTGGCCTGCTGGCATTTTAAGTTCAAACTAATTGGATCCCTTAAGTTACATTATAGATTTGTTTGAGAAGAGTGATTAGCGATGTGATCGTTCAGATGTGTGGATACAGCAGGTGTCCAATAATGATCTTCCTGTGGTCGGCTTTCTGAATGCTGCAAAAATGTAATCTTTGGATCCGGTTCATTGCATGAGAACAAATTTCAAGCTCTGTGCTTGCAGCCATATGTTTATCTGCATATCCGTAACCTACAGAAATGAAAATTCAGTGACTGGGTTCAGTCGTGAGAGTAGCAGCTGCTGATGGATTATTTCCATAATTTTTTGTTTTTCAGATGGGGTAATGCTGCTTGCGGCTTCCAGCTTGAATTCTCGAACCTGGGGAGGCTCAATTTGGGTTTATAAGGATCCTCTTGGAGCTCCTTATGAGAACCTCTGTACAACTGGAGTCCAGACAGAGGCAGGTGTAACAGATGTGGCCTGCGTATTGGAGAAAGGAATCCTTGTTGCTTCTGATTCTGGTATGTACCTATATATAAGTATGCTCATGTCATTTTCCTTACCTAACTCTAATATCTATCAAATATCTATCATTCCACTTGAGATGAAATGGAATATGTTTAAATACCACTAAGTGGAATATTCAGAGTTGTATTAACTATATAAACCCAGATGAATAATGGTACAACATACATTGAAAGAATACATTTCTCTTATTTCTGTTTTAGGCCTTATATTATTAGTCAAAACACAATTGATGCTGTTCTGTGGTTGTCATTGTATTTTATCCAATTATATTGGAGATTATCAGCTAATTTTGCACCCACCCATGTTTATTTATTGATTTATTGTACTTCCCAGGAGCAGTGGAGCTTTGGGAGCTGCTTGATGACAATCTGCTTGTTAATAAATTCAGCAGATATGAACATGATGACATTGTAACATCCTTGAGTGTGTTCACTGGGGGGACTCAGGCAGTTAGTGGAAGCTATGATTTCAGGTATGGTTCAGAGTACTGTCTTATAACATCCTCTCTTCATTGTTTGCTCTGTTCATAGCAGTAATTTTTGTATTATTTCAGTGTGAAGGTCTGGGATCTGTCACACAAAACACCCCTGAAGTCCTATAGAGGTATGATGGTTTCTGTTCACACTATTTCTCCCTGGAGTAGCTAAATTATTAATTATATCATTATCATACCACACAGCTGTTAAGAGGTTTAGACAGAAAGTTAAACCATTCCGTTCCTCACAGTAATGGGAATTGGTGCAAAGTGGGGCATGTAAAACTTAAGATGTCCTATTTGAGGCAACATACGGCTATTGGCTACCCAAAGATCATTTGTATTCACCACTCTTATCATTTTGGACCAGATCCTGATTTGCCTGTTTTGATAACAAGGTGAAATTCTGGAACCATATCGGTCCTGGTACTAATTATGATGGTGGGGTGCGAAGGAGCAGGAGACAGAAGCACTTCTGCTTTGTGGGATAGATTCAAACTGACCCCGCTGATCCCATTTTTTGTGGGGAAGGTGCATAAATATTAAGGTCAGGCCCTGGTGTTGGAAAAGCCATGTGTTAGGGTTAAAGACCGCATATACGCAATCTACGTAACGAAACGATACGTTGATTAAGTAAAATAGTTACTATGCATGTGTAGTAGCTATTATCGGTAAATTAAGGACACGTGCAATAGATCCAGGGCTGTGAATCCGGCCCCGAATCCCACAACGATCCGGTATCTGAACTCCACATCATTTTAGATCCAGTCCTTCGTTAATGCTTCAGAATGGGGCCTTACAAGCTTTCTTTTTTGTAATATGTACTATAAATAGATTGTAAAATCTTGGCTTTTATGCTTTTTAACCACATTTTAATTTCTGAATTATTTTTTAAGCACATTCTGGCCACGTAAACACTGTTTCCGCTTGCCCTGGAAAAGAAACAATCTTCCTGTCTTGTGGTAAGGTAAGAATTAATGGGTTACTACTTTCCTGTTTATTTCGTTGGTTGAATGGCACAAACAATCACTTAATGCTTTATGATGTACTCCTGCTCATTAATGCAAATATCTAAGTATTATTATTAACAGTGGCAGCAACTCAATGCATAAAACATGCAAACTTGTTTAAGTAATTATCTTCGAAGCTACTTCAAGCCTGTTTTTTTACACACCTAGGATGGTACACATCCAGTGAAACCAGTCACAATCACAGTTCTCTGGGCCAGATGACATCTTACTATAAAAGATCTGAAGAGAATGGTTCACTAGAGCAGCTAGACTACAGTCATTTAAATAACCATATATGATAAGAGCAGAATGCATGCATAGACATGTGTTAAAGCCTATATGTGGAACAGTAGACTGTTTCTGGGAAATGTTATTGTGAGCTAAGATAAGAGAAGGCCACAGTGGACACCTGAATAGCAAACCTGGACAGATGGACATTGGAATGTTTACTTGCACATAAGTCTCCTTTGTACTAAGGTAGCACTATATACATGCCGCAGTTGCTGCTCCGAAACATTGCACAATCTGTGTTTCTTCTAATATCTACCTATGATCCTTGTCACAAATTATACCTTTCTCTGGGTAAGCAAACAATTACACTGGTCTCCAATGGTTTCCAGAATCTCTAGATTTCAATCTGATAGACACTGTTGAAATCTGGTAGAACATTGGATTCCCTTTTTGAAAGTGCGGCCACCAAATCAAGTAATGGACTTTGTCAACATAAGTTTCTGGGAACAGGGGAGGCAATGGAAAGGTGTCACAAATAGTGAACCCCAAGTGTAAGTGATATAAGCCTTGTTCCATGTGCCTAAAATGAACAGGTTAAGCTGGCTACACACTATACTATGTCCCAGATGACTGACATAAAGCTCAGACAGCATGCATAGTGACTCACACTGCCTGATAATCAGTGCCATCTGCCAGCACCCTGTGCCAATCCTAATAGGAATGATATAATTATCCGGTCAGTGTATTTTTGGACCAGTTTGCCAGCATTTCAATAAATGTGTCCATGTTATGCACTAATAAATGCATAATAATTGTCACCCTGATTACTTTATGGTGTGTAACTAGCTTCTGATTTGGTGTTAAACACATCATTGTACTACTTACTACTATTTGTGGCTATATTGGTACAATCCATACAACACAATTGTTTAAGTCTAATTTAGCAATCTAATATTTTTTTTCAGGATGGCAGAGTATTATTATGGGACACAAGAAATCCAAAACCTGCACGGCGCATCAGTAAGTCATTGAATGTGTCATTATATTGTGCTACATTTCAGTTGTCGACGTACCTGGCTTAAACATATTTGTACATTTTCTGTTGTCATAATGCCAAAAAAATGTACTTATTTATTTTAATGTCTTTGTCACATGCAGATTTTGGTGCCCCCAGTATTTTGCCTACATCTGTTACTTGGCATCCTCACAAAGATGATACTATCGCCTGTGGTATGTATTTTATTACATAATTAGTGACTAAGAGGAATAAAATTGAGCAAGTTTATATTCAAGTTAAACAGATTTACTCTGCAAACCACATACGATTCTGCATTTTTACATAAATATACAAACTGAATTCTGGGCTTCTAAATCACTTCATCATTTTGATATTGCTATATAACAGCAATTGCATCTGATGGGGGCAAAAGAAATGGAAATGTATTTAATAATGTTTATGATGTACTGCTCCTGGCCAAGTTGCAGCTTTAAGATTACTGAACTAAAAAAATGCTAAAATTTGGTCTCATGGTTGGAGTTCAAAGAGACAACTGCTTAAACATTGATTGCAACACCTACCTGAACCAGCCTTTCACTACTATACAGTACTATATCAAGCCACTGTCCAATCCCTTCCTGTGGAATCACTGTCCTCTTCACCGCAAACTTCACTACAGAATCATGAGCACTGAAGTTCCCCCCTTCTCTCCTGTGTCTCTCTTTCCCAGTGTCCAGAGCCATGCTGCATTTACAGATTTAAATCATCACAGACCCTGTGCTTGCTCTAATAATGGGTTTTTTTCCTCATATTTTTGTGCTTTTGTAAAGATATTCAAAGTTCAAGTTATATTTCTAAACAATAATTAAAAAAAAATGCTGAGATGTGGTCAAATATACATTTTACAGTTTATTTGCCACCTGTGTTTAAAAATAAAAACATGTTCATAAAAGGAAAAACAACAGAAAATACTACCAAGCAAAATAGCCTTAAATCACTGATTCACAGCATTTTACTTTTGTATCTGAAATATTAAATATTCACCTGAAAAAAACACCTTCTGAGCTATCCCTATGTCCATTATTATTACCAGGTGATGAAACCGGAACTGTCTATATTATAAATCTGAACAGCCCAGAGGCAGCCCAGGCATTGGAGTTACATTCCAGATCGGTTACAGGCCTGGCGTACTCCAATCACAGGTAACTTTCATTTTGTTCTAAGCATCAGCTCTCTACAAACCCTTAACTTGTCTTTTTGTTTTTTTTTCATTGCCTAATGAAAGACAATGGGCCTGATTCAGAGCTGCGCTTTCGTCTATTTTTCACTTGGGACGTTATTGTTTATTGTTTTATAAGGGCACAGTAACATTTTTGGGGCAAGGTATGCTGCCGATAGTAGTGCTACTAGAGCAAGCATGCCTTGTCATTAATGGGCATGCTTGCACCAGTAGTTCTACTAGTGGCAGCATGCCCGGGCAGGCCGTTCTTTATTTAATATACTTCGGTCTCGGCGGGAGAAGGGGTTAATTGGTTTGCATGCAGCAAACCAATTTAAAACCAAGCCGTGCGGTCGGAGCAATTATAGCTCTTGCAAGAAGATGTATATTACAACTTAATGCAATTTGTTATTTGTATTTATAGTTCTCCTTTCCTGGCATCTATCAGTGAAGATTGCTCTGCTGTGGTCCTCAATTCTGATTCTTCAGAAGTGTAAGTGCTCAGTGGTGCTTTTTGTGCCGATGTTTAATTTAATTATTTAAATTCGGAATATTTTCTATAAATGTTTTCATTTTAAATACATCATTTCTCGTATTGAATAATTAGGGACTCCGCATTTAAAACAAAATTAACTACTCTGTACTTGTCATTAATCATGCCATTAGCCACCCACACACTAAAGTATCCCTAGTGACTGACATAATGCTGTGATTGCTGTAGACATCGCATAGTGACCACAAACTGCGCAATAAACAGAAGTATCTCTTTGTACTGATCTTGGGCCGCATCCAGAGATGGAAACAATTGCCCACTTACACCCGCATGTTTTAACGAACATAACAACTGTCGTACAGAAGTTAGCTCCCTGCGAGGGCTTTTAGGATCAAAGGGGCTGTGCTTTCCCTCCGCTAAGGACAGACCACTGATTTTAAAGGCCTTATGGCAGCTTAAGTCACACTTGTTACGCACAAGAGAGGGGAGTGACGGTAAGTTCCATACGGAACATGTGCAGGGGTCTAGATCTGGTTCCTTATTAGGGTTGCTAAGCAGTGATCATACAGGTAGATAGAACAATTTGGTTTTACAACAGGTGCGTTTTTGTACCATTTCGTCATTAACATGCCAAGAGTCGGCTAACTGGCCTGGTTATCGTATAGTGTGTGGCTGTCTTATATTAAGATTTCAGGTGTAGCATAGAAATATACTGAGAGTAACACTCAGCTAATGGAAACTGTTTGGTTTGATTCTTTCCAAATCCCTACTTAAGCAGTGAATCTGATTGGATCATAAGTCACAGGGAATGTTTATTTTATGAAGCACCAGCCAGAGTTTTAACGCAATTTTTTTTTTCTTCTAATCATGCCAATGTAGCCACAAGTGGCCAGTTAATTCTATAACAACATGATTAGTTGATTATGGTTCCTGTAAGGATCCTGACCTTTTACGACAGCTCTGTGAGTGGTACATCTGAGTCTTCCATTGTCTGTGTTTTTTTGTTCATACATTGTCCCATTACATTTGGATACCCTAGATCACTTTTTTTGTTTTTTAATTTGCAGTTGTGGTCTTTACTATGTGCGTAATCGGTTAGAGCACTTGTTACTAACCTTGTGAATGTGACCTATGAGAACACAATCTCTGATTTCTCCAGTTAATTATTAAGAGGTTTTTTAAGAAGGCTTCTCTTTTTAATGTTTTCTGCTATGTAGTTGTAGCACTCACAGGACAGAACGTTTATTTAGTGGTAGATATAGACTTAATAGGTTTATTTTTGTAAAAAATCTAAAACTATTTTACCTAGTCACGATCTCTAGAAATAAGCTTGGTACATACTGAATGGTTATCTTACAAATAATGTGCAGATCATACGATAATTGGCAGATCTCCTACATCTTAGCAGCGTGCGCTATCCCACAATGTTGCACAGTCAAAAACTCCATTGCATTTCGTGATTTTTCTAATCGGTGACGTCCCAATGTCTTCTACATTCTTGGGTGTGTATGCTAACCTAACCTGGCAACAGCAATCTTTACTTTCACACTCATTCTCGTACCTGTATCAGGATTCAAAAAGAGCTAATACGAAGGAATAGAGATTGATCCAGGGAGTCATTTTGATGTGTAATGTACACCCATCAGGTCTATAAACTAAAATCTGTAACTATGTTGGATTGTTACCAAAAACACTCGTATATACCCAGCTTTAGTAAAGTAGAGGCTCAATGGGTGCTACTAATGTTTGTCAGTGTAAGTTAAATATACCATGTATTAAACCTGTACTAGTATAAATTAATGAAGTAATTAACATCTTAACCTCTTATACAGATAGTGAAGTGTTTTATTAAATAGTTTGTGTGGACAATTCTAATATTTAATATTTCTAAACAGATTTCGGGATCATTCTCATCGGGATTTTATAACAGGCTTGGCATGGTCCCCTGTGGATGATTCAAGCTTTACCACTGTTGGATGGGACCACAAAGTTCTTCATCACAGCCTACCAAAGGAAAATCAACTAAATACAAGTGGAGAGACGCAAGATTAATGTCTGAGGCTGTAAGAGAGCATGTTGCAATTATGGCTAGAAAGATGACTTAATGCTGTGCCATTCCTTAAAATCCCTTTACATATGGGGAAGAATGCATAGCCCTTAGCATTGTAGCCCAAGAGTTGTGTGCCATGATGGCAGAGTGAAGATATTATTAGGTTTTTTGTATTTGGTTGTTGTTTTTTTTCTATCGTTCTACCGTTTGCTTCATTATTGATGCACTTAGATATTGAGAAGCTGTTCACTTTTTCTATTGAATAAACACACAATTTGACATGTTTTTTTTGAGTAATTTGTTACATCTTTTACACCTATATTCTAATGGTCAGAGAGAGAACTTAAATATATTTCTCTTGTATGTTATAATTAGTGTATTGTTGAGCAAGTGTTATCACAATTCATTCACATCAGAATCTACACACTAATTTATTATCGGTATTTCTCCTTCCTCCTCCCTGGCAGCACTAACACTGGGTTTATCCCTCTCCACCACCTGAGCCAGGACAGGAAGTTTGAAGACCCGGAGGCTGTATATAAGGGTGACCACTTCCCCTTGCCGGTGTCTTTTTCATTCCTGTCCCAGCTTAGAGCCAGGGAGGTAGTATTTTTTATTTTTCTGTTCAATTGGGCTCACCTGAGGGTAACCTCTCTCCCGGGTCCACCGATCCGAAGCTCCCCGGTCCATTCCTCTGGGGATGACTGGGGAGGAGGCATGTGTTCGGCCTCAGGCTTTAGAGGGTCTCCCTGTATGTGCTCAAGCACTGGGGAATACGAGCGCACGTTTGGCGCCGTTATTATACTCAGGAACCGCCGGAAACCTTGTTGGAACGCATGCTGGAACGCATAGGAGTCGTGGCGGCCATTTTGTTGTAGTCTGAGGACTAAATTTGACCCCTAATGTTCAAAAGACCAGGAAGTAACGTGTATCCGGTCTAAAAGCCTTTTAAGCACGCTGCTGCAGCTCTGCCATGTCGGTGATATTGGAATCCAGCATGGAGGACAAACAACCAGGAGGGTCTGGGTGAGCCTATAGTTATTACCATGCATTTCTAGAGAGTTAGTGGTTAGTGTAGTTAGGTAGTTAGCTAGGAGTTTTTTTTGTCTATTAGATATTTAGTGTATGTTTATTATAGGTCTGATGCCAGCAAGACCCGTAAGGATCAGGACTCTGCCAAAAGAGCCAGACAATCCAAGATTTCCAAATGTGTATCCTGTGATAACAATTTGCCCAAAGACACTTTATCAAAGACTTGCACAGTTTGTTCTGAGAAACATCTATTGCCGTCTCAACAGCTCAATGAATTTGTACAGTTAATGAAAATAGCACTTGCAGACACTTTCGTCACTAAAGAGGATTTATTTAAAATGTCTACAAAAAGACCAAGATCTGTCTTATCTGAAGATTCTGAAGGGTCACCTCAGGAAGAAGGTGCCTATCATTCCCCAGAATCTGGATCAGAAGGGGAATCTGCAGAAGAACAGGATCTAGCGTCCTTTAATCCTGACTTAGTAGAAAATCTGTTGAAACTTATTTATAAAGTGTTGCAAGTGCAGGAGGCTAAAGAGGACACTTTACTCCAGGACATTCTCTTTAAGGAACCCAAGAGAAGGAACAGAGTGTTTCCTGTGTCCCAGGTTATAAAGAGGATGATATCAGAAGAATGGCAGGTTCCGGATAAGAAAGGTGTATCCTTTAACAGAATCTCAAAAATGTACCCTTTTACGTCAGAAGATTCCAGGATGTGGGATGAAGCTCCTCGGGTAGATGCGGCCGTAGCTCGCATATCAAAAAAGACCACCCTTCCATTGGAAGATGTAAACACATTTAAGGACAACATGGATAGGAAAATCGAGATTAATTTAAAGAAATTACATTGTCTTACTGGCGCTACTCTTAGACCAGCGGTCGCATCTGCCGTCACATCAAGAGTGTTACGTACCTGGTGTGAAGATTTTGAAAAGAACTTACTAGACGGTGTTAAGAGAGTTGAGTTACATAAGACTCTGCAAGACATTCAGCTTGCCACAGAATTTTTGTGTGAGGCATCATTAGACCTAATTAAGTTAACCTCAAGATCAATAGCTACTGCCTCTGTAGCTAGAAGAGCCCTATGGCTTAGGCCATGGTCAGCTGATGGGCAGTCCAAAAGTCGTTTGGTCGCATTACCATTCCTTGGTGATTATCTGTTTGGACAAAGATTAGACGAGCTAATTCAAAAATCATCTGGAGGCAAATCTAATTGGTTGCCCCAGGACAAGCCAGTAAAAAGACCCTACTTCTTTAAACAAGCAAGGACTGTTCAAGCTGAATACAAGGAGGCCAGGACATATAGACCTGGCAGAGCATATTTGAGGAGGTTTCAGCAGGGTCCAACGAGAAGCTCCTTTCGTGCACAAGGAAGCAGATCAGCGAGACCCTACAGATCTTTTCAGCAATGACGCCAGAAGAAGTCCAGCTTCAGTCGCTGCAGTGGGAGGCAGGCTGGCAAGATACTTCCACACATGGAACAGCACCATCACCGACAGGTGGGTTCTCAACATTCTTTTGCAGGGATACAGAATAGAGTTCTTCCAAGGGGGGATAAATTATTTTGTACAATCTCAATACCCCAAACACAGCGAAGAAAGGAGAGCATTAAACCAGGATTTGTCAGAACTCCTGGAGAAGGGTGTAATAAAAAAGGTCCCTACAAGTCAGCAATATCAGGGATGCTACTCCAAGATCTTTGTGGTCAAAAAAGCCACAGGAGGGTTTCGGACAATTCTGGACCTCAGACCTCTCAACCGTCATGTCAACGCAAGAAAGTTCAAGATGGAATCCATCAGAACCATCCTGACTTCACTTCCAGCACGATCTTTCCTAACGTCTATAGATCTCAAAGACGCCTACTTGCACATCCCCATAGCCACCAACCATCAAAGATATTTGAGGTTCATAATCTGCGGCCGTCATTTCCAGTACACAGCCCTACCGTTCGGGCTCTCAACATCCCCCAGGACGTTTACCAAGGTCCTAGCCCCTCTAATGGCAGTCATCAGAGAAAAGGGCATACACATCTGGCCGTATTTAGACGACCTGCTAATAGCGGCGCCCTCAGAAGGACAAGCAAGAATGTACACAGACCAAGTAATCCAACTGTTAGAAGATCATGGATGGCTTATAAATTACAAAAAGAGTCAACTTCAACCAACACAGGTAATTACTTTCCTAGGAGTAATTATAGACACCAAAACAGGGAGTGTTTTTCTGCCATCAGGAAAGGTATACAGCCTGCAAGAAGAAGTGATGAACCTCAGAAGAAAACCTTGGGTCACATCAGGAGAGTACCTCAAAATCCTAGGCTTCATGTCCTCAGCACTAGAAACAGTGGTGTGGGGGCGGTTCCACATGAGAGCGCTGCAGATGTGCTTTCTACAGCAGTGGAACAAGGACCCATATTGCATGGATCAACTCATGCAGCTGAACAGTCTGGCAAGAAGGGATCTCATGTGGTGGGCACAAGAGTCAAATCTTTCTGCCGGAAGACCATTCATCACTTCACCCCCGAAGATAATCACCACAGATGCAAGCGGTCAGGGATGGGGTGCCCTATGCCAGGGTCTATGGGCACAAGGTACGTGGAACCAACAGGAACTGTCTCTCCATTCCAATCTCCTGGAAATGCGAGCAGTAATACTGGCATGCGAACAATTTCAGGATCTGATCAGAGGTCATCACGTCAAGATACATTCAGACAACCGCTCGGTAGTGGCTTACATCAATCACCAAGGGGGTACAAGAAGCAGAAGTCTAATGGAGGAAGCACGCAAGCTGTTTTCAGTAACAGAACATCTAGTACTAAGCCTGTCAGCGGCTTATATTGCAGGAGTCGAAAATACACAAGCGGATATGTTGAGCAGGAAAAGAATCGATCCTGGAGAATGGGAGATAGATCCAGCCATGTTCCGGAAAATCACTCACCGGTGGGGCACTCCCGAAGTAGATCTGATGGCAACTTGCCACAATGCAAAAGTAAGCAGTTACATGTCAAGATACAGAGAGCCTCTGGCCAGAGCAACAGATGCGTTAACAGCCCCGTGGCTATTCTCTCTAGGGTATGTCTTTCCCCCGTTTGCACTCATTCCAAGACTTCTGAAAAGGATAGCTACAGAAAGAAGAAGGATCATAATCATTCTTCCATATTGGCCGAGGAGAGCTTGGTTCTCCCAGGTACTTCAGCTAGCTTCGGACAAGCCTTGGAGACTGCCAATATACCCGCAACTATTAAAACAAGGAAGAATGTTTCATCCAAATCCTCAAAGTCTACAGCTGACGGCTTGGTTGCTGAACGCAGATTATTAAAAGGGAAAGGCTTTTCGGAACAAGTCATTTCCACATTGCTTAAGGCTAGAAAACCTTCTACAGTATAGTATAACTGCTATTTACTGTACTGTATGTCCTATGTTTAGCTTTGTAGAGAAAGAAGACACCGGCAAGGGGAAGTGGTCACCCTTATATACAGCCTCCGGGTCTTCAAACTTCCTGTCCTGGCTCAGGTGGAGGGATAAACTTTGGATTGGATTATTACCTGATAATCCGGTTTCTTCGACTCCTCCATGGCAGCGCTAACCGCCCGCCCTAAGTAGTATAACTGCTATTTACTTACCTGTATGTCCTATGTTTAGCTTTGTAGAGAAAGAAGACACCGGCAAGGGGAAGTGGTCACACTTATATACAGCCTCCGGGTCTTCAAACTTCCTGTCCTGGCTCAGGTGGTGGAGAGGGATAAACCCAGTGTTAGTGCTGCCATGGAGGAGTCGAAGAAACCGGATTATCAGGTAATAATCTGACGTTTACACATCTGTAATTCTAAGATATAACAAAAAACATTATGTAATGGGGGGGGGGGGTCTGCATCAATGTTCTTTGAAACGCACGGCAGAGATATATAGACAATGTTTAGACCAAATCCTGTACCACACATGATAACATTGGACCAGGTGACATGTTCAGAACTGCAAATCTCATGTTTCCGTGCAAGCGTATGGTTGACCACTTAAAAGGCCCACTTGGGCTTCTGACAGCTTCCCCTTACTTTAAAACTTCCACTCTACCTCTCTTAAAATAAGGACAAACCAGTTGCCTGGCTAATTAGCAAACCAATACTGTACAATTTACACCCCCATTTGTAATTGCAACTCGCTTCACGGGCTGAAACAAATAATTCATAATGCTGAATCTCGTATCCATAACAACACCTGTGGGATTTTACAGAACATATCAAGCACTGCACCCAGTTCAAGTAATTGAATGGCATTCCAACACAGGTTTGACACATGAGAATCAATTCCTTGAACAACATGACTGACTGATTAATATTAACACATTTTGTGTAATTAACTCTTTAAAAAATTATCTTTTCCCTAATTGAGTAGCAAAACAGCCAGGTCTAAAATGTGTTAAATACTCATATATGCATTTGGAGTATAAGATATACCCAGATCAAAAAGGTTTATTTCTAGACATTTATTCAACTATGTACTGCCTGGTCCACTGTGGGCCGTCCTGGGTATAAATGACCTGGCAATAAAGTGAGAGAGAAGTTGTAGAAAACTCTTCTTGAACCATAGCAGCAGCGGAAAAAAAAAAATGCATCTTACACACACAGATATAACAGAAACCTTTCACAATGGCTTTGTTCCACATTAAATTGTATTTAGTTTTCTTTATGAACTGGCTAGAGGCCTCTGCACAAAGAAAGACTAAAAAAATGTTTGCAATGCCGGAAAACTCTTAATATGGCATCCACAGTTGCTATCATCATGCCAATTGGTACAAAACCCTACTTCACATGTCCGATTCACCTATTTTAGTGAAGCAGTCTTCAGTAGACCTATGAAACTTCCCAATGTGGAGGTCCTGGGGATATCATTATAGTGACGCTCCTGTGTTTGCTGAAGTTATTTACAAAAGGCAAAATGCATAGACAAACATCCATCTATCTGGTTTATCTTTCGTAACAAAAAGGCGCTCCATAATGCAGGTAATGAAAGCTAGCATCCTGAAGTGGTGTTAATCGATGTCAAAATAGTAGTTGAGGCTTCAACCCTACTTGTTTTGTCATTTTATGTGCTTTGCAAGGAGGACCTTACATCTACTTTAGTTTTCTTTAATATGTAATGCTGTTTCAATTCTGCGATACAAACATGTCCTTCCACTTTCACAAACTCTTCACTTTACTAGCTACAATACCTTTTCTTTTATTACATATTCACAAAAGCATTAGTATTTTACCAAAGGAAATATGATGCAAGAGACAGCTGGTTTAAATTAAATGTTGTTTCAAAGTACAACACTAAGAGGCGATATGTGGTCAATTAAAAGTACTATTTAGTCTAGAAAGAAAAATAGATTCTATGAAAATCTAATTTGTGAGTGTATTTAAGCACTGTCACGTTTAAATAAGTGTTTTCCTATTTTCTTTTCTTTTTTAAAACAAATCTAGCATAACATATTGATTTTAGAAGCATTGCTGCATGGGAAGGACATATATGTAAACACACATACACGTTTAAACAAGGAGGAAAATAAATGCCCAGCACACTGTTAGTAGCGAACATGCCTTTATAGCTGTAAATTAAAATAATAATAATATTAGTTACACACATTTGCTAAATATATGATAAGCCAAACAGTGAGAGTCCCCATATTGTGTTATATATCATGTGTTTTTGTATTGAGAGCTGACTTGCCTAGTGGCACCCCAAAAATCCTCCAAGGTAGCTTCTGTGGACCAACACCCCCAGATTCTATATGAGGTTTTAAACGGTGGCTCTTAAGTGAATTCACTCCAAGAAGTGATTAAAGGGGTCAGTCCATCCCTAGGCACAACATTAAAAGATGTGTGGACACAATCATAATACACACAGGGATGCATGGTCACACTCCCTAACACCTTACATAGTCATAGAAACTGATTCAATACACACATAGGGTCACTCGCCTCAAGACATTCAGGTTGGCAAAATCAGAGAAACAGGTACTGAAACGCAAGGGTAAAAACACATAACACCATATCGAGGCTTATAAACAGTGGAATTTTTCCAAGTGCTGGATGAGAAAATAAACAGTGGAATTTTTCCAAGTGCTGGATGAGAAAATGTACACTTTTGCAACTTGGGCACAGGTCCAGCCACACAAACAGAGCCCAAAACTGATTGATAGACATCCAGTTTAGACATTTTCGGTGGGAGGGGTTGCACTCGTGTGTAGATGGGGTTTTGTATTACGAGTTACACAGGGATTCAGTTCTTGAGCGATCCACACTTCTGATCAGTCTCCATGTTGTGAAATATAAAGGTAGACTCAGGCTATCAAAGGTCTGTGCAAGCTTTGGGTTTCCCCCAAAAAATCGCATGGATGCTTGGCTACAGAGCAATAGAAGCGCAGCATGGTCATATCTTAGGATCCAGTCCAAGGACCCACACCCTGAGACAGGGGAACTCACAGATTGGAAAATAGACACTGGTTGGTTGGATGACCTAATGTGTATATGTGTAATTTGTGTGTTCCAAAAACAGTTCGGGTATTACACCCAAGCAGAAATTTAAGCACAGATAGGAACAAATTCCCCTGTCATTGCTCCTTAAAGGCAAAACGCTGCCCTTATGCTCCTCTTTAGTTCCAACCCTTCACTTTACCCCTGCAGACCCTTTATTTACAATGGGCCTGATCCAGAGCTACGGCCGCCGTCGCTGGTACGGCTGCCGTAGCTCTAATGCGCATGCGCCGGGCAGATGTTGCCCGGCGTTAATATGGAAACATAGTAGCGCCGTAGGGACGCTGGAGGGGACGTCCTCCAGCGTCCCTACGCTCACGTTACTGCTGGTGGGCGGGGGGAGGTA
>WWET01002806.1:37238-58710 GCA_011038615.1 Limnodynastes dumerilii | reverse complement strand
TAACATTATTTGGGGGTATTAAATGTAATTTATTATTTTTAGGGGGGCATGAAATGTTTAGTATTTTTTTTTAGGTTAGGGGCCGGCCCTATATTTTATTTAGGTGCTAGGAGGGGTATTCATTTGTGTGTTGTTGTAACGGGTGACAGGGCATGATGGCACTTGTGGTTCTCCAAGCGCTAGCATGCCCTGTCATCCTTGGGCATGCTGATGATTGTAGCACTACAAGCATCAGCATGCTCTTCAGCGCTAAAAATCCACTAAAACCCGGGAAATTCCTGGTGATAGGGTCGGGTCAGACCCGGGAATTTCCCGGATTTTTGGTGGACTTATAACGCGGTTTTGAAAATGACACGGCACTGCTCCCAGAAAAGACCCGGGTACAAAATACCGGGTTTTTCTGGGAGGGTAATGTGAAAGCGGTATAACACTGCCTTCTGACTTGATTATACACAGCACTTTTACCTTACACACTGGCTGGTCCATTGTGTGATAGATAGCACTTGCCCTTGTGTATCAACCCCAACATCCTATAGAGAGTAATTTTATGAGCAGGGCCCTCTTAACAACCTAGTCTTTCTGTTACACTTTCAACAATCATAACAATTCGAGGTAGTAAAGTTCTTCGTAATCTGATGGAGCTATATAAAAACCTATTAACAGATAAGTAACATGCATTTAAGGGTTTTGTTAAAATGCCAAAACTTCATTTTCATTCATGATTTATTGCCATGAAGTTGGCCATATGTTCTACAGATCACTAGTTTGTATTTAGGATTTTTAAAAGAACAGACAGAAGCGAAAGCCATTTGATCATACTGATCACAATGGCAAAGCTTAAAGGATACTGCAACATTACTTCACATAAAGGAGGAAATTAAACAACACCATCCAGTATGTTCTAGAACATTTATCTAGCTATGCTCCAAAACAGACCAATAACTTAAATAGTGCACCCTTTAGTCATGCATTGGTTATGGTAACTACACACAACCATTGTTCTGATAACTACCAACTTGTTATTCACCTACATATATTTCAAGGTCATTGTGCAAAACAAAGGCCAAAATTAGGGCAATCTTCTTCAGCAGGTGACTGGGACCATAAAGCACCAACCCTTCTTTTAAGGCCTAAGCCAGTTTCCAAAGTGTCTACCATGTCATGGTACCCTGGGGTACCTTGATTTATTCATAGGGGTGCTACAAGTAAAAGGGACGGTCAGCGCACAGGAGCTGCAGGAAGAAAGGCTGTGCTGTCATGTTAACGTATTTCTTCCTGCAGCTCTTCATGACTTGCCAAGTAATTTTAAGTCAGCATAGCTCAGCCTCTCTCCCATTCACTGCCGTAGAAGTCAATGGGCCACAAAGAAATTCCAAATCCAGAAGTTACAATCCAGAAGGTAAAAGAAAGATAAAGAAAGTCAGAAATAGATTTTTATTTAGTTTTTATTCAAACAAAATCTCCCTTTATTCTGCATCATCAAAAATATGGGACTGTTCAGTTATGTTGATTTATAGCCACCTGAGAAAGTTTTGAACCACTGATCCAAGCATGAATCTTTATGTATTTGAAGTTCTCAAAAAGTATGTCACCCAACTAAACTTGTATTCGTACTATAATGTAAAAAAATACAGGAAAGTCATACAATTAACTAGAGTGAACCACTGTGCACAATAGTTCTTTGTGCCTTACGTAACCTTGAATTGTAAACATGTTATCATGTAGCAGTCAGAAAGTAAGCAATGCATGATTTAGCCACAAAGTTATGTCAAGTATTAAGGTGTGTAGCATTTATTATTTCTCAATATGCTGTTAAATAAGATTGTACTGAAGCTCATGACCTAGCACTCATGCGAGAAGGTAGAAATAATGTGTTTTATAGTCCGGTAAGAGCTTAAATATAGACTCTTTAAAATTCCTCTGTACTACACAAGCATCAAATATTTACACAGGGAGATGTGTTAACCCAACCTTTGTATTATGTGCACAACACAGTGTCCCTGCACTCAAGTCCAGTTTCTCAACCCTCCCCCCAAATAACACTATATAAAATCACTTTAACAAATGTTTATTAAAAATATGCTCCGAGAAACTTTGAAATACATGACATTTAGTTTACACTGTTGTGGACATTTTTCAACAAATTGTTGCCTTATATTCCATTAGTATTACTGCTGTAAAGCTTTTCTCTGAGCTAACATGAACACATTCCCACTAGCACTGTGGCCCTGATTTCTGCCTCTTCCAAATCAGATTCTAAAGCTGGGCACACATTGACCTATTTTACCCAATTATGTTTTTAAACACATGATAAACAAGTGTTTGGAAAGATATTGTGCTAGTATGTACTCTGCAATGATCATACCCAATTGTTACAGAGCACAAGACATTGTTTGATTGAATCTTGTAAACTTTCTAGATCTAGACCCACGCACGCATTACGAACATGCGAGGGTCCGCAAGTATGATCGCATAACGGGGAGTGCATGCGTCCTGTACTCCCTGCTCTCAGTAGTAAATTTGGACGCAACCGTGTCCAGATTCCTACCGTAAGTATTAGGACTAGGTCTGCGACCTTACGGCCACAGATGTAGTCATAACGAAGCTTTCCCCGCCCCGCTGCCCTCATTTAAATGTCTAACCCCGCCTAAACGTCAGGGATAGAGCCATCGTAAGGGAAGGGTCTGTCCCTTCCCCATAAGCACTATCGTAAGTAAGTTCGTTACGTACAATGTTACTTACGTTAAGGTAACGTCTGCTGCGTGCATGCACAGATGTTCCCTGACAGTGAATTTACGCAAATGGCTTGCGTAACTTCACTGTCGTACGTAGGTCTGGATCTACCCCAATGTCACAATCTTTGCAAAACAAATGAGGGGAGATAAAAAATAAATAAAAACAAAACCCACACTGAGCTGCTGATATCATGTGTAGTGCGTGTCCATGAATCCGCAATGCGGTAAGGGCTTAAGAGATTTTTTTTCAAAATTGAATCATATAAAAGTGTCACAATGTACCCAGCTTTAGGTGTACAGATTTACCAATTTTGAGAGGTAGGTTTACATAGGATAACATATCACTGACATTTTCTATTAGGATGAATACCCAGCGTTTAATTTGATCAACACGGGTTAGAAGTAGACCCTTCAGAAGTTATATTTTCAGTTGTCTGAAAATACATAGCATAATGGTAGCAAGTAACTGATTGATTAACATAGAAACATAGAAAGTGATGGCAGATAAGAGCCACATGGCCCATCCAGTCTGCCCAGTTGTTTATTTAAAACTATACTGACCCTAGACCCTATTTACCCTCAATTTAGTTTGAGATTTAGAATATCTTTATATTTATCCCAAGCATGTTTAAACTGTTATGTTATGTATCTGTATGATCAGCCAGATTAGGCCAATAATAGTGTAGTGTGTAGTGCAAGTTTTGTTAGAACAAAGATAAAATGGCTATGAACAAGATAACTAGGTAAATATGGATATAGATAAATGTCTTCTGTGCATGATTATTGGTAACTGTATAGAGACTACAAGATTTACTAAAAAGCATTAAAATCTTCATACACTACATGATTGTTGGGTCGTGTGGCCACTTGTGTGACTGATCTGCAGGATAATCATGCAGTGTATGGCTGGTATGATTGTGATTCATCAACAAGCTATTTTCTTTGGCACACAAGATTTCCTGAATAAAGTCTTCAATGTGAAGCCGGATATTCATTCTGAACATAAATACTAGATAACAGTCTAACTTCAATGACCAAGAAAACAAATGACATACACTTCAAACATTATAATCAGGTCATATATGAAGTTACATAGCCAGTACTTCTATACAATTACTTTTATTCCTCAATTATTGCACACAAAGGACCTGATTCACACTTAAGAAAGTTCTAAAAATAAGAACTTAAAGTTACGCCTGGGCAATATCATGCTGTTTTTGGGGGGAGTCAAGTTAATAGCATTCTTTGCATGCAGGAATACATCTTCGAATAGCTTGCTGCACATAGATACTGACCAGCTTTAGGATTACACTGTTATTTAGACATGGTCTGGAAATTATCACCTCTCAACACTAGTGCTGTTTGCAACAGATGAAATATGACTCCCCTGCAATGCCGGGCGCTACTGAGGCTATTACCCAGTGCCTGAAGTATCGTGAGAAGGTGATTTCAGGCACTGGGTAATAGTCTCTCACTAGCGCCGGTCACCTCCTGCTAGCAGCGCTACTGAGGCTATTACCCAGTGCCTGAAGTATCGTGACAACGTGATTTCAGGCACTGGGTAATAGTCTCTCACTAGCGCCGGTCACCTCCTGCTAGCAGGAGGTGATTTGCGGCGTTAACAGAGAGATTTTTTTTTTTCTCTGGTTATTTTTTACCGCTGCCTGCTGTTTTTTGTGAATAGGCGAATTTTTATCGGTCAATTGCCGGCGAAGGCGTCGTATTTTTACCGACGCAAACTTTTTGAAAACTTCGCCGGCAATTGAATCAGGCCCAAAGTTTCTATTTAAAAATTTCCACACTTTTTCACCTGGAAAAACACTTCCAAAACAAAACTACCATACAATAAATAAAATGAAAAAAAGCAAACAACATTAAACTGAACTAATGACAACAACTGCAAAAAAAATAAAAAATAAAAATCTGAAAATAGCCATAATGCTACATTCCTAGCACTTTGACCAATTCCTTTACATCTGAAACAGTTCCAGGAATACATTTCACTAGGAGCTGTAAAGCATTTTGGGGGATAATTATGCAGACATTATTACCCATGACATATCTCTACATTCCACTCATAATAGAGTTCTGTACCGTTTAGAGCACTGACCAAAAAGAAAAAAACTATAGGACATACAAACCACTAATTCTTTTAAACTATATGACCAACCTGGTCACTGAATTTTGGTATTTTCCGTTTATCTGTTTGAGATACTAACCATGAGTTCATTGTGGGGATTTGTAGGCCAATTTTTCCAACATTTCCCATTACACTTAAGCCACTATTGCTTTTTGTAAAGCAATAATACTCTAAATAAGTCTGAAATACATATATTTGTGGTTTTGGTAATTCTGCTGGCCCGCACTTTTTTTCCCACAATGACCAACTGTGAATATTAAGTCGCTCTCATAACCTAGTAATGGATGAAATGCCAAAAATATCCTACCTGCAATATATTCCATGAGAGAGCAAAATAGAAGTAACCATGGTTGCTTCCCTCCAGCGGCGAGTATAAGGATTAAGAACATTGAAAGACAGCAGCTCTGAGGATGCTTGCTTATTTCTCATTACACCATGATATAAGCATTGTGTTATTGCACCATACTTACACTGTTAGAAAACTGAAGGACTGGTCTAACACGGGGACCAGGGCGAGCTTTAAGAGTTGCCGTTCCAGAGTCATCAAGGAATGAAAAAGTACCCAGCACATCATCTAGAAATAGAGAGTAAATCGTTATAAGCAAACAAAATAAACGTAACAAGAGCCTACATCTAAATACAAATTTCAGGAGCACAACCATCTTAAACAACTCGGGCACCTCTCGGGAGATGACAGGAAATGGCCACATTCGAACAACAGTTTTATAAGAAATACCATTATTTTAGAAAATAACATACAACTGCTGTTTTTAAAAAAAAAAAATGACATTTAGGAATTTTTGTGAATACTGCAGGAATGTTACCCTCATCAATCAGGCTGGAACCTTTTACTCAGGTTTCTGTCCCCAACACTCCACCGAAACCGCACTGACTGAGGGGGTCAATAATTTTATCACTGCACGGTCTGCTTTTTTCTGCGCGTATTTTAAGGATCGGAGTAACTGCGCATGCCTAGTAACTTCTTGGATCGGAGTAACTGCGCATGCCTAGTAACTTCTTTTAACGCAAGTTACATACGATTTAGGCACGGATTTCTAAATTGTACTTAGTGACATACGTACAATAGAGGCGCAGTCATCTTCCGTACATGCTAAGTTACGTGACAGTGGGTGGAGGGAGGCATTTAAATGGCCTTTTGACGTCACGGTTAGTAACATACGCATGTACCTAAGCAATTTAGGCACGTAAAGACGCCCGTAGAGTTAAGGGTACCCTATGTAGGCGTAAGTCACCAAAAAAACGTCCGCACAAGCAGGGCCGCAGTCGGGGGGGGGAGTGGACAGTCGGGACTACTGTCCCGGGCCCCGAAGCAGATGGGGCCCGCAAAAACGTACCTTTTCTATGCAGCAGCAAGAATCAGTGGTTACTACCGCTGATACTTGCTGCTTAGATCTGCACACTAGCGAGCCAATGTGCAGGGAAATCTTTCCCTGCACAACGGCCGCTGATAACGTGGTTTCGTGGCTTTCTGTGTGACATCACGGATGACGTTGTGTAGGGGCGGGGCGACGAGGATGTGCCCTGGTTGGCGGCCCTGCGTGCGAGGGGAGTGTCATTGGTTTTGCCTTACAACATAGGTGCGTATATTTGCAAATCTGTGCATACTAATTTCACACATATCTGAATTCGGTCCACAATCCCTAGGTATTCAAAACACAGCTCTTCCGGCTTCACATCTAATTGCTCTTCTAGATCCACCTCCCTGCTCTTCTTCTATCTGATGAAGCATTGCAAGGTGTTCGAGCCATTGCACTTCATCTATACATGACCCTTAGTTTTGATACTATCGCTGCCATGTGACTGGTCATACAGAACACGGAGCACTTTTACCATACAAATTATCCCTGGGCCATTGTGTGATTTATAGCACTTACCCTAAATCCCACAAATTGTAATGTGCTATGTAATGTAATGATGCTATATGAAAACCTGTTCATTTATCATTATCATCCCAGGTGGAAATAAGCATCACGGAAAACAGAATAGCAAAACACAAAGTCCTCTCTTATATGTGCAATCTCAACATGTTGTAAGTAGAAGAGAGAGTTGTCCCAAAAGGCCATCTGACCACACTGGGATATATACATATAGCATTGATCATGATGACAAAATGATACTTTCCAACTCTTCCAAAATTCCGGATAGAATCACGAAAGTTGGAAAGTGCTCCTGGACCCCCAGGAGAGCCATCCTTCCCCTGCTGTTGGACCACAGTGAAAATTGATGATCCGAATCACATCCTCAAATCCCACCATCACGGTTTAAGGTTGTTATTCACAGCACAGTGGGTCTAGCTCTAAAAGGCTTATCTGAAGTTATCAACATCTAGAGCATTGGTTTCCAAACCTGTCCTCAAGGTTCCCCAACAGTGCATGTTTTCCAGATCTCCCTACAGAACAAGCTATATAATTATACCACCTGTTGACCTTTTAAACAGTCAATAATGAACACACCTGTGCTACAGCAAGGAGATCTGGAAAACATGTACGGTTGGGGAGCCTTAAAGGACTGGTTTGGAAACCACTGATCTGGAGACTGTCAGCTCAGAGTATGCCGGAGGTAAACACAAAAAAATAAAATAAAATAAAATAAAAAACCACATAAAAAATAAAGTTGGCATTATGCATTGATGTTTTCTTAATATACAGAATATGCACATTTCCACAGTCTTCCAGAAGAGCTGTCAGGAGCACAAGTAGCTAGAGGGGCACAAAGCACCAAAACAAAAAAGGGTAACTGCAGAAAAGTCAACTTGCAGTTGTCTAAAATCAACACTGAAATAAGAATGTGCAGCGGAGCTATGCTGTGCAGACAAGCAATTGTTCTGTGCATATGCAATACAACCATTCCTAGAAGACCTGCAAAAACAAGAAAAAAGGAGAAATACAGTTCGACCCACATAAACCATATTACACGGACAAAGGAGGGCATACACGACAAATGTCGTATTGCAGTTAATAAAACCAGGAGTATTAATTCCCCTAATTCCCGTAGTTAGATTTGGGATCTCCTTAACAACATGTTTACAGGTGGTACAGTTGTTACCCCCACATTTGTAGCTTCCCTGTGGTTTATCTGGGAGCCACTTAGTGGGGTGATCTACCTTGGACTTGCAGGGTCTTAGTACCGATGGAGCTAAAATATTTTTTAAATTAGAGTTCTTCCTAAAAATAATTTTAGGTGTTGGGGGTAGAACAGATCTCAGGGTATGGTCCAGTAACAATAAGGGGTAATTATCCAAAACTATTTTTTTGATTACAGAGGATTTTTTATTATATTTAGAAATGAAAGATACTTCAAAGTTGTCCAAATTTTTTATCGTGTTTAACGAGTTTTTTTCTGTATCGATCCCCACTTGGAGCATTGAAGTTCTATCTATACCACAGACCTCCCCTAATGCTTTCACAAGGATAGTTTCCGGATAACCTCTCCCCCTCAATACCTCAAAGAGTTCCTCCGCTTGTTGTAAAAACACAGCTTCGGATGAGCAATTACGTTTTAAGCGCATCAGTTGGCCCTTAGGAATATTGTTACGCCAACTCGGCAAATGAGCACTCTTATAGTGCAAGATGGTGGGGGCATCCACCTTCTTTTTAAAGGTGGAAGTGGTGATACAGTTATTCTCGACCTTCAATAATAGATCCAGGAACTCCATCTCACTGGCACTAATTTTCGAAGTGAATTTTAAATTAAAAGTATTACATTTAAAAGAATCAATAAATTGTAAAGCTTTTTCATAGCCACCCCCCCAAACCATAAACAAATCATCAATGAAACGGCCATAGAGGACCAGGTCAGCCCCGAGCTCGCTCCCCCACACGTGTTGGTCTTCAAAGGCCCCCACGTATAGGTTCGCATAGCTCGGGGCGAAGCGGGTCCCCATGGCCGTCCCCATTGTCTGTAAATAATATTGCCCCTCAAACAAAAAATAATTGTGAGATAAAATAAACCGAATTGCAGACGAGATGAAGTTCCTTTGATCATCACAAAAATTACCAGATCTCTCCAGGACAGATTCTATCACCTCCACACCCTTAGTGTGTGGAATATTACTATAGAGGGATTCAACATCCAGTGAAATAAATAAAAAGTGAGGTTCCCATTGAACTGTGGATAACAATGATAATAAGTGAGTAGAATCCCTCAAATATGACCGGAGTGTTTTAACTAGTGGTTGTAAAAAAATATCAACATAATGTGAGAGTGACGAAGTTAAAGAACCTATACCAGAAATAATGGGTCTCCCCGGTGGTGAAGTGAGGTTTTTATGAATTTTTGGTAAATGATAATAAGTTGCTGTGACTGGGAAGGGAGAAAATAAAAACCCGAATTCATCCTTAGAGATGATACCATCTGTCTTGGCTCCATCTAAAAGTTGTTTATATTCCAGTAAAAACTGGGCAGTTGGATCAGTAGGTAAAGTTTGATAGAACAGACTATCCGACAGTTGGCGTAACGCTTCGTCGATATAGTCTGTCCTATTCTGAATCACCACTCCCCCGCCCTTATCCGCCGTCCTTATCACTAATGAAGTATCATTTTTCAAATCCTGCAATGCCATCATCTCCGTTCTAGTCAAATTTTTTGCTGTTCTTAGATCCCCATAAATTTTCTGATTTTTACTACACAATTTCCTAAATTCATTTAGGGTAAGTTGGTAGAAGCAGTCTATTGGGGTACCCCTTTGTGGCATGGGAAAAAATTCGGACTTTTTCTTACAGCCGGAATGGATGATGGGAGCACTGTATTGTTCCAATGGATTCTCGTTGGCGTTGTTTAGATTGGGAGTATCCAGCCTGCAAAAACAAGGCTGGATCCAGATTTAATAAAATGAGCTGACATACATACACTTCATATGGAAGTCAGCTTTGAATAGGTGCTGCGCAAGCACAGTCCCTATTCCTCAGCCACGGAACGCAGCATTCCTTGTGGAAATCAGCTTCCGCAACAGAGGCAGGGTCAATCACCATGCGCACGAGATACGTATGGTGGGTGGCTTTTGGCATTAATAATCATAAAGTAAGGGATGCATTTAGCCCTTAGATATAATACTCTTGTACACACACACACGTAAATGCCTTAGGGATATGGATTCACTCTCTACACATGGGAGAGTAGGAGAAATGCCACACCATAGTCTCCATTGCGGAGGCTACGAACAAAATTTTTTTGTAAGTCAAGACCCGACCCCATGGGCTTGATCCAGACCCATGCCTGCCGTCGCCAGGATGTTGCACGGCGTCGCTACGGCAACGCCCAATCGTGGATCGGCGTCCGTAGCAGCGCCGTAGGGACGCTGGAGGGAACGTCCCCGAGCGTCCCTACGTTCAGGTTAGTGTAGGTGGGCAGTTAGGGTAGCCTTCAGCCGGCATAAGCAAGGGGCCATACACCCGCACAGTGGGAGTGTCGGGGCAAGTGAACGCCGATACGCTGTGCTTTAGTAAGCACAGCGCATCGGCGTAGGTCTGGATCAGGCCCTATGTCTCCAAAACATTATGTTTGGCCACTGCTCAGCCCTTAAACATGACACCAAGGGAGACAGCAAGAAGTAGATTATATGAAAAATATATAAATGAGGCAATAACATCACAAAATTTAGTTTTTCATTTTTGACATTGGAAATCACTTCCTTTTTACTCATGCCAAAAAAAAATTATTACATAAATAAAAACAAACAAAACATTTAATAAATGTGACAAATATGTTTCCTGTATTTGTCATGTCATCCATCAAATGCATTGAGCAAAATCGAAATCTGTTGAGGTGGAAAAACGCAAACTAAACATGCAAATAATAATAGCAGTACCTAAAAATAAAATTGAATGGCATCTATAATATTCCCATAAAGACATTTTGGTGTGTAAAATATTTACGCTCCAGAAGATGTATGACAAACCTATGACCGTAAACGGATTTATGCATTGCATTGGGGTATTTTAACAATCAACACCCATATACTTACATTAATTTAAGATTTATCTCCGCTCTTCTCTGGGGTTGTATTCAGGGGTCAGGCTGCCACTAGGAACTACATTAAAGGGATGTTCCACCTCCTGATACCCCTGACTATAGTCATAGTCATCTTTTGGAGACATGTTACTTGACCAAACTTTGGATCAGGAGCCTTGTTACTGGGCTTTGTTCAGGAGCCTCTGTGAAGAGCTCTAGGCTCCTTGAAAGATAAGTGGTCCTGTGCTCCACAGTTGCTAGGGTTGGTTGAACACTATTGGAAATCAGCCGAGTTCCCTATTCCTTGTACAGTCTTGTCAATAACAGCCAAAACCTGGGATATTGTGGGGGCAAGCCCTGACAACCCGGGTTGTGGCTCAGTGTGAACGGGTGTGCCTGCTGCTACCCGGGTCTACTGACCCGGGACTTAGACCCGGGACATTTGGCGGGTTATTCCCGGGTCTGACCAGGGTAGCCGCCAGTGAGAACGGTGCGACCCAGGTTTTTAAACCCAGGTAGCACAGAAGCTTCAGCATTGGTGAAATTTATTTACTATTGCCCAGGCAACAAGTGTTGCCAGAGCAATGTAAACAGGGTCTGTGACCCTGGGATCTTCTGGTGACACGGCAATATTCCGGGTTCACAGACCCGGGATATTGCTGGGGCAGCAGTGTGAACACAGTATTAGGCGGGGTATACACTCTGGATTTTTCTGCCGATAATTGTGCAGATCATGCGATCAAACAACATTTTCAGCAGATACCAGTCTCTAACATGATTCTGGAGCATCATTGGACAGTAAACAGCAGCTGATCTATAGATTTGATTTTTGGAAGGTCCTTATTTTTGTGATCAATTATATATTTTTTATATTTTCCAGTGTGTGGAATATTCTGAGCTGTGAAGCAACAATTGCAGCACTTTTTTTTTCTAGTTCTGCCTCTTGTGGTAGAGGAGACAGCCGAGGAGGCAGGATCATTTACTAAATGAACGATTTTTAAAGAACTACATTATGGGAGCAAGTTTAGAATGATCCAGTGGGGGGTTGTTTCAGTTTGTACTCTTCACTTTGGGTACGTAATACTTTAATAAAAAGGTAACAAAATCGGATCATTATCCCAGGGTGTAGCTTTAGCCTACAATGCATTAAATCCAGCCTACTGCCAAACATGATTGTCTGTTGTAAATCGATTTTCTCAGTCTTTATTTAGGTTTTGTGGAGGTGTATGTGGCATGAAGTATATTTTTATGCCAAATTGTCTCTTCCTGCAAAAATGCATTTATGTTATGAAAGCACCAATGCCCATTTCCCCCCTCTCATATACTGGCAGAAGAGGTGCTGGATTTGTGTTGCCTTCAAAGCCAAATGATTCCGTACTTGTCATCAAAACAAAATGAAATAGAAAAACAAAACACAGAAAAAAATAATGACTTAATGTTACTACATAACCTCTAATAGGGCTGGGATGTGAAACTGTCAAACAATAGCAAGCCCAAAATGTCTGCCTCACCTTTACATGCTTTGCATAGTCTTTGGAGAAAGGCACTATAAATAATTATTATTATATTGTCACACCTCAATATGACCTAATATAAGAAAGCATCCCATTTTTCAAAAAAATGATAGTGACTTGAGTAAGGGATTCTTAATGCTTGTAACATTTACATATCACTTACAATTACAGCATCCAGCGGAGGAGTTGGCTTGCCATCACAATAGTGCAGGCGTGTCCTCTTATGCGTACTGAGCCAGACTAACGCCATTTTCCCATTTGCATAGGTTTTCAAAATGAAGATAAAGTGATGCAGGCTCGGGTGTGTATGCCTGAAATCCTGACTCTCAGTATTGCAGGTTCAATCTGGGGAAGGGGGTCCAAGGGAACACCTCAAAATCAGCAACTGCTGAGATTGGATTACATTAGATTTGAATCTTAGGATCAAGACCAATATCTTAACTCCATGAACTGCAAAGACTAGACTGAGTGGCCTGTAGAACATTTTCTATAATGTTTACAAGATTATTAATTGGTATAGACAAAAATCTTTTCCACATATTGGTCCGGATTCAGAAGTGCGCGCAGCAGGGATTTGCACAAGTCCCCTTGACAGGTAATATCTGCACACGCACGTGCCAGATGTTACGCTTCGGAAATCCTTGCGTACGGAACAGAGGACATAGAAGGGGCTGGTCCATCAGATCCGCATGCCTAAATACCACCACACAGGTGTGATTAGGCGTGCAAATGACGGGCCGGGGGTGGAGAGCTGCACATAAGCATGGATCAGCGTTCAGAAGAATGCTGATCCGTGCATATTACTTAAGGCACAGTTCTGGACACTTAAATGTCCAGAACTCTGTAAGAACGAGGTGGGTGACAGGGTGTGAAATCCCCTCATCCGTGCCTACTAAATCGCACATAAATCCAGTTTAGACCATTGTTGTTTTCATAGATGTCCTGCAATATATAAACTACACAGTATTCATCCCTTAAAACCACATTAACAAGACTATTAAATAAATGGAGATTGTCACCCGGTACGTACATACCACAGTATGAAGTAAAACTAATGACAAAACAGGACAGTTCCACAACCAGATTGTGACCACATTTTTACATTCATCCCAAGCCAACATGGCATTGCAGGTATATCTGGTAGGATCATTACATGTTGAAATAAACATTAACATAGGTCACAGTCTTGCAACTACACAGAGAGAATATAGAACCTGCCTAATAATCGTAAGAGTTCTTCAATTAGTGCACTGGTGTACCACTTGTATATCATACCAGTCCTCTACAACCACCTGTTGCTCTTAATAGAAAGGTGTTTGATGGACAGGGCTTCTTAGGTCATATTGAAGGGACACCTACATTCCCAGTAGCCAACAATCTTTTTCTAAATGTGTAGGTCTAGTAAAAAGAATGATAGGTATGGTAATGTATAGCTGACAAATTATGATTAATGGATGACCTCCAGTCTATTAGATATAAATAATAATTCTTCCTCATCTATTCATCCAAATGTAACCATCTGCCCAGTTCTTAATCACAAAGACCTCATTTGCATTACATCATGCATTGCCTGGACTAGATACACTGTAATAGCATTGGTCTTTCTGCACCAACATCTTTAGCCTCAGAACCATAAATGTTTATTTACTCGTCTGGAGAATTTATGTCCTTATTGGCGTTTTGTATACCTGTAAAGTGGTCACTTTTCTAAAAACCATCCAGAGCAAAGAGTATGGGCCTGATCCAGACCTACGCCCGCCATCGCTAGGACGGCGAGCGTAAGCATAAGATCGGCTGAAAAGCCAATCTGCGCATGCGCCGGGCAGATGTTGCCCGGCGTCGATACGGCAACGCCCGATTGTGGATACGCTGGAGAGGACGTCCACCAGTGTCCCTACGTTCAGGTTAGTGTGGGTGGGCGGGGGGAGCTAGTTTAATGAGGGTGGGAGGACGGGCTAGGCGGCCATACGCTCCTGTGCGAGCATAGCCTTCAGCCGGCGTAAGGAAGGGGCCATACGCCCGCACAGGAGGAGTGTCGGGGAAAGTGAATGCCGATAAGCTGTGCTTTAGTAAGCACAGCGCATCGGCGTAGGTCTAGATCAGGCCCTATGTGCTTATATTCATACTCCATACTTATTTCATAGGACAAGAATGCATCTGGTTTTATTGTGCCTATGAACCTACCTCATTAACCAATGGTAAACAAACACCATTGCCTTGCAATGGGTTCTCTCAAGCTTTCTTGCCACAACAAATCTCAGAGAACATCAAGCAGCCGTACGCTGGTCACTCTTGTCATGTAGCTTTGGGACAGAGCTCAACATCAAACAGAGATTGAGTTAGAATTTAAACCTGACTTTTTCAATGCATTGAAATAGACTGTTCCCACCAGTAGAACAAAACTCACTCAGACTTACCATTCTTTTACACTGAATTGCAAGTTGCAATATTTACAAAGGATCTATGGATATTTAGGACACCCATTGCTTCTGTCTAGACCAATTAGATCATTTCTTGACGTCACAGCCATTTAGTGACTCAGTGCTGCTACAATATAGAGGAAAACTACCTAGGACAAGCTACTTTTTAAATCATACTATCCTGTCCCAAAAGGACCAATATGTTTTTATTTTAGTTTTACTGTCATTACCAGCCTATAGTGTATGGTTTTAAACTCTATACTCTTATAATAGAATTCTTTGTCAATTTAAAAACATAATATACAAACACCTTTATTGTAATGGCCTATTCCACCCAAGCAGGTTTCTGACCTATTACTGTTTGTGACACAAACTGAACGTCATGGCAATGTACAATGATGACGGATGATAGGAGATGGAAATATCTAGACTATGGGATAACTGGGATAGTTAAGAGACAGGAATGTAGTTTGAGTGCATTCCAAGCAACCGCACAAAAATTATCATACCATGTAGTGGTGGAATGACGGTATCTGGCACAAGGAATACATGTTTTATGACAGATTTACGCAATGGATATTGCTAGTTCTTACACCCTAACTGAAGAGGAAGAAACACAGATAATCACCTGCTTGTGCTTCCTATTACAAGGCACATATCAAGCAAAGTACACGCCTACTAAGGCAGAATGTATGGAGAGCATAGCAAGAAGCAAAACACAGACAGCACAGGTTTATGATAAAAGGTGTGGCTGCTATCAAGGGCTTCACTAGTTTGGAGGTTTCATATAAAACGTCTGTGGGCCCACGCCTCAGAGAAAATGCATCATAATGGGTGTAGGTAGATACACCTTCTGTGCTGACTTTGCCATTAGCATTATACTATATATAGGTTTATGAAATATACAAAAGATCTCTATAGTCGAGTTCAATATTACCAGTGACTGATATATACATTAAATCTCAGTAATATAAGAAAACAAAAACAAAAGCATAAGACAATTATGTAGTAAATATAGCAGTTTATCACCACTAAACAAGAAGTAATTAAAACTTGGCACTGAAGAATATTTGCTAATATTTATAAAGCCTATTACAAACATGCTTTATATCAATAGCATCCAAGCATTACTTAGTTTACATTGGTGTACGTCAACTAAAGCCTTCTAATTCTCATTGTTCTAGGTGCCACAGTTGAACAGTGATAATGCCTAAAAAGTAGAGTTCACTAAAACAAAATTTTTATGATTAATGGGCAACGGGGCCACTGGTCAAAATGTCAACCATTGGGTATTATGTTAATATTTGTTTGTAACATCTATAAACTTAATGTAGAGGCGGCTTGTAAATCATTTTTAGAAATGCAATAGTATATATGTAATACTAACATAATATCATTTTAACTTGTTGACATAACAGCCGGCAAAGGGCAGAAGTGTATGTCAGCACAACCTCTACCACAAGGCTTTATGCCCTTTGGGGCTTTACCAATTCTGTATAGAATTATACATTCACAATTTATTTATTTGAAATACTGGCAAACCATGCAATGCCCTTTTTTTGGAATGTTGCTATATTCTCCAGAACACCAAACTTTCCTATGGATAGAATATTCCTCCAGTGTCAAGTAAGACATCTTCATGGTTATAATGGTATCACCGTGTCTCTATTACAAACCACTGTCTGAAGGACAGACCGACTATGCACTCACTTCTTTCACGGTATAGCAGTTAAGGCTATCAAACATCCCTAGCAATACCTTGAGCAAATATCACAATAAAGAAGACTAACTTCTATGGCACTTAATCAAAAAAACAGAAATGAAAACTATTTATTGCGGGAGCAGCACTCACAGAATCTGGAGGACCTGCTTGTTTTATTGACATGAGAAAGCATTGTACAGAATGTTCTCCTTAGAGCTGTACATGCAAATGCGACAGACAGTGCAAGTGAGTCACTGTGATGTAAAGCCACAACAGAAAACACAAAAATTACACAGTAGAGGAAAGTAAAATTATTCTGCAAAATGCAGCAACAATTATTAACTACTTCTTACGCAACATGAAAACAGATATACTGAAAGGCAGTATACACAGGGTTATGTCCAAGGATCAATTGTTTCTTCTCACAGAAATAAGGCTCAACTATATTCTTGACATATTTGACATGGAAAATGCTCAACTTATGTTTAAGTACCTTGAACACAACAGAAGACTATAAACGAACAACAGCTGATACCACAACACACAACAGCCATACACATGCTAAAATAAATAAACCGACAACTTTGATTGGCTTTAAAAGGGGACATAGATTTATTGTAAATATATAAATTAGTGGATTTTGGAATGGACTATAAAATTTAGGGTTGAGTAAGGTGGCAAATAGCAGGTGAGTGTCACCTCCAGAACTTAAACGACAACCACAAGTCATCGATAAAGGCACCCCCAAATACCCCTGGCTCAACCCTTCACATGCACACCACTCTGACGGAGGAGGCAAATGACCAATGCTTAACTGGAAGGGTGCGCCTCTGAATAACAGATATTTTCTCCCCCAAATCTTTTTAAACTGCGATAACACAAAATATGATGACCAAACATCTCTACTGCTCAACCTATGCCCCGACTGTGAAAGAAAGTACATATTAAAATACATCCTAAATAAGGGAGGTAGGGTGGGTAATGATTTTCCAGAAGAAGAGGAGAAACACCACACACTGAAATATGAAAAACATACCTTTTCTAACTCACCCAATCACAAACCTAATATAATCTTACCAGAACAATCCTAACTGACAACTTCTAGAACATTCCTATTGCCATGCCTGCTGTGTATTACGGCCCATCTGGTCATTTATGAAACCTCACACTTAAACAGTGCTCGGTTCTCCCCACACACTACAGACCTCGGCCCGGATTCAGACCCAGGAACTTCAGCAGACATTTATATGCTACATACGCAAGTGTGCCATAAAATGGTACTGCACAGTACTATTATCCCTGCAACGGAACACAGCTAACCGATGCTGCACTCTGTGCGGATCCGAGACCACACATGGGAGGCATCCCCCATGTGTAGAAGTGCATCCCTCATGTGTAGGGGGACAGGGGTGGGCTTAAGCATGTAACTTGTACAGTAAGGGTTTGGCTAAGCCATTACAAAACACTTTCGTGTGGAATACTTAAGGTAGGGTGCTACTGGTGGATCCACAATCTGCACATAGGAGAGCAGGGAGTAATGCCCTGCTCTCCTACATGCAGGGCTGTGGATCAGCAATTCCATACGATAGTCTCCGCAGTGGAGGCTACTGTACAGAACATATATGGGGAAGTGGGAATCCAGGCCCGGATGCAGAGGTTTTACTCAGTGGAAGCACAGGCAAGTTACTGAATATATTCGTGCCCGTCAGAGCTCCGACAACAGCAACTGTATATAAGTAGCACAGCAAATGGGGAGGCATTTGAAACATGCAAACAGGTGTATAATGCAGCAAAATATACAAGTTTGCATGTTTGAAAGTACCCGTTTTAATTTTTTTGAAGATAAATTGGTTTAATCTTCTTGTTGACAATAAAGATTGTAAACATAATTAAATGAAAAAAAATGCTTTACATAAAAAAATGATAAAGAAAAAAAAAACTATATTTAAAATAACAACCTGGAATACCGTTTATAATACCGTCGTTTATTGGATACAAATAGCATACGTAATCTTTTTAAGATCATAATAAATTTTTATGGCTTTGCATTCAAGGGCAAAATGGAGAGACCATTATTTTCAAAGTTCATTTGCATTCATGCTACAGGAGCCAATTTACCAGGGTTTACTAGAGAGTCATAATCTATGATAATATCCCGGGTATAAATCTATTGTTCAAAGTCAATCACATTGTAGAAGATAGGAGTGAAAACTGGGAGGAGATCATGCAACTATCAGAGTTACCTAGACCAAAAACCATATAAATAAGGTGAATGATTAACTCACGTTCATTAGCAAGGTACAATATTTATACTTTCTGTAACATTGTTTTCTCAGGGAACCATATGGTATAGAATCTACTAAGTTGTGATTGTCTCAGCATGTTCTATAAGGCAAAGGTGAAGTTTATGAGTCAAGGAGACAGCGCAAGGTTGGTCATTTCTAACTGAATAAATATGAAAAATGAGTTTGTTGCACAAATAAGATATACCATAACCTGCTGTCTTACAGTGAATATTACAGAACACCACATTTGAACGAGTGCCATTGCTTATAGCCCAAACACTGTGTAATAGACATGGGTGGGCCATAAATCCTCTTCCTATATATGTAAGGTACCATAAAACTCAGCAGCGGACAGTTAGTATAAAAATGAAAAAAAAATATATACATAAAGACTATAGTTCATGAGATGCTACCAGATATAGAGGGTCATGTGCCTAGTAAGAGCTTTGAATCTAGAACAATAGACGATACAGAGAAAGGATGAGGGTGTCAAAAGAAGAGCGCATATTTGAGGACTAAGGGCCAGATTTACTAAACTGCGGGTTTGGAAAAGTGGATATGTTGCCCATAGCAACCAATCAGATTTTAGCTGACATTCTCTAGTTTATAATAGGAAAGTGAGAGCTAGAATCCGATTGATTACTATGGGCAACATCTCCACTTTTGCAAACCCGCAGCTTAGTAATTCTGGCCCTAAATGGTAAGTCCCAGCAGCATAAGGTCACAGATGTATTGTGCTGGAAGGGTACAGGATTGAGCAATCAAGCTGATGAAGAACAGTTACAATGGGAAGACCTCAGCAGCATGTAAAGGAGCGTGATGTGCAGGTTTTCGTAAGCTGGTGTTAATTTTACACCTAAGGCTTTTGTTGAAGAGAAGATAGTGGGAAAGTGGAAATGAATATACATTTGTGAAGAGAAGAAGACTGTTATGCTGGTAAAATCATTTAAGGGTTAACAGAAACATAAGGCATTATTTGAACTAGATAGAAGTTTAGGAAAAGCTTTGTTTTAATTTGTTTATATCTAAAAAAAAAAAAAAAACTTTTTTTTTTAGTAAAAAGTGTGTTCAAAGCCATCACTATAAAGCAAAAGGTGGAGCAGAGAATTGGATGTTGTACTGAAAGGAAAGAGGGGCCATGTGGTGCAGTTTATGCAAAGGAATCAATGTCAGAGAGGGGAGTTGTTTAAATAATTAATAGCAATTTCTGAAGGGAGGAATAGATCACAGATGGATGCAGATTTCTGCACTGAAAACAGAAACATAAATTTGTAGTAATCTTTGCATATCATGATAGCAAAGAAAAACAAACAAACAAGAGATACACTCAAAATTGTGCTATTTGTGCAACATTTTAGAAGAGTCTTTTATTCTCCCAAAAACAATGGTGAAACAAAACACTTGCCTTGGAGATGAACACTAACATGAATAGTACATAAGTGTGTGTATAATTATATTATATATATATTTATTACACACGCACACACATACAGAAATCATACCAGGTTACATGATTTGGATATAGACGTTTGTTGCATGTAATAATATTGTACACACTAGTGCTAAGATCAACTAAATCCAATATCAGGTTTACAAGTCAAGACATCGCAATTACAATACCTTTCCTATAGGATATCAGGTTTCAATGTACATACATACTCCTCTAAGCAAGTTGTGTTTTAACATACAAAAAAAAATAATGAATATATATATATATATATATATATATATAAATAACACAATAAAATAGACACAGATATTAGAATCTAAACGCAGCTCTATTGTAATTACAGTTAATAGGCCCTAGCCCAGTGGTTTCTAAACAAGGTCCCCAAAGCTCCCCGACAATGCATGTTTTCCAGATCTCCTTGCTGGAGCACAGGTGTGTTCATTACTGACTGTTTAAGAGATCTACAGGTGGCAACATTATATTCCTTGTTCTGTAGGGACATCTGGAAAGCATGCACTGTTTTCTTACATCTTTAACCCCTGTAGAAGCAAAAACTGTAGCAGAAGACAATACATTGTGCTTTTTCCCCGAGACACTACATGGGAAGCAAAGTCATAGCACTCAGAAACACAATATATCACTCTGCCTTCATTTGGTTTTTTTAACTCCTGGCTGCAATCAGTACTAATGAATGATCAGGGAGTATTGGTGGCAGGAGCCAATTAATGAAATTCTAGAAAATGGGATTAGTACTGCAATACAGCACATATGTCTCCCAAATGTGCAGTAACAAGCTAAACTGGAACTGTATATACAATATGGAAAAACAAATATTTCAATCCCCCATTATAAAGCAATCCACCTGCCCACCAGAGACTCAAGTCACTAACCATGATAGTCAACAGAAGGTTTCTTTGCTCCCTTAGGCAGTATCCATGGTGGATTATCAGCATACAACGAATTGTTATTACTGTTGTTCTTCTTTCCAAAAAGCTTAGTAAGGGTCCCCTGCTTGGAGCTGCTTTTCTTCATTTTGTGCAGAACAGGCTAAAATAATCCTTGTGATAGTAAAATAGTAGAAGTCTCTAACAAGGCATGTTTCCAGAGCAATCCACACAGCTAGCTGAAACAAACGTAGCCAGTCCCTGGGGATCAGTAAAGCAGTGAAATCTTTGCAGCAGGTAAATATCTTCTTGCAGTATTTGCCTACACCTGACCCCACCTTCTCTTCTCAAACTGCACTAGTCACATTCCTG
>WWET01002806.1:20983-37214 GCA_011038615.1 Limnodynastes dumerilii | reverse complement strand
TCCTGCTCTCACCTAGCACCACCTTCTAATGGCGAAAGACAACCCAAATTTAACCTCTCCAGTACTGAGGTTAAAGATGAATTCTACCTCGGAGTGACTAACAGTACTGCCACTGAGCTGGTTACTTCTATATTTCTCTACTGCATGTGTGGGTGTTTAGGAAATGTGTAAATGAATAAGATATGTGAATGAAGCACAGGTATTACTTGTAAGAAATATATGGTGCTCTGAAATGCTCTGGTTTTACAATTTAGAACAATTTTTAATCACTCTCAAGAAACATTTAACTAAAATATTTATTTAATAACAGTGCAAATATACTGTAACTTTAGTAACCATTTAATAATTGCTGTTGTTTTGTCTTCAAGACAAATAACAAAACATATGACATTGCAGCAGTTCTGCTGCAACTCTGCCTATACTT
Organism: Limnodynastes dumerilii; assembly: GCA_011038615.1. Classification (NCBI taxonomy): domain Eukaryota; kingdom Metazoa; phylum Chordata; class Amphibia; order Anura; family Limnodynastidae; genus Limnodynastes; species Limnodynastes dumerilii. The sequence continues at coordinate 36,790 of WWET01002806.1, read as the reverse complement.
ATGGGTCTTACTGAACCATTCAAGAACCAGGAAGTTCTGTACCTCCAGGTAAGACTGTGGGCCTGATTCACACTTAAGAAGCCTGTTCTTTGTAAGTGCGTATCTGGCCGAAATGACCTACTGCGCATGTGTAGTAGGTCATTTACACTATCTACGTACCAGATCGGTACGCAGCGTAGCTTCGGTCTTTAAAGACCGCATGCAGGGATTTACGTCCATAGAGATGGCATTATGCTGCCTCGAGGTGTTTTTAGGAAGAAGTGGGAGGGGGAGGTATTTGGGAAGGCCGGGGGGAGGCGGGGAGGTGCAATGTCTGTATGAACATTGCACGGAGAGATAAGGTAGCTCTATGGCACTCGTAAGTGCCATAAGGTACCTAAAAACGGAGGGCTGGAAGAGTGAGTTAAGAGCAGATCTGCCCGCACCTAACTCAGTCTTATCTGTGAATCAGGTCCTGTATTACTAATGTCTATTCAGGATGATTATGCAGCCAAATTGCAAAAGAATTGCACTTTTGGTATATGATAAGTAGTTGTCCCTAATGAAGATAATTGAAATGGGGGAGAGAAGGGCGGAGCCGGATATTATTTAGGTAATTTACTATGGGTTCCATTAAGCAAGAAAGCAAAATAAAACTACTTAGTTTCCTGCATCACTGTTTTCCCCCAGGAAAATGCTACAGCAGGAGTCATCTGCACTTTTCATATATGTAGAAAATACATTTTCTGCTGCAGCGATTACTCGGGGAGAACCGTGCTATGTGCTTTGCTGGCCTCAAATTATGTGATGTCGCCACCAAGCACATAGGGCCTGATCCAGACTTAAGTTCATTTTACGCACGCAAATATACCTAAGTTACCCACTACTAAGGATAATGCACTCCCCCTGACACATACATAACTTAGCTGACTTACATGTTCAGAACCCTACCTTAACATTCCCTTGCTTATCTGTGGTACGTAAGTGACTAACCCAGCCCATACTGTACAATTTAAACGCCTCCCTTACCCACAATGGGCCTGATCCAGAACGACGCTTCGGAGCAAATTTACGTGTGGCGGAGACGTAAAATCGCGTATTTGTAAGTACTGCGCATGCGCACCATAGAAAATACGCTCAATAGCGTAGCGTAATTGTGAACATATGGGCCATTCACGTATGTGTCACGTAAATACTTATTTTACGTGCGTCCAAAATACGGCTGAAATACGTGAGGTAGGCGGGGGGTTGTATTTAAAGTGTACAGTATGGGCGTGCTTAGCTGCGTAAATTCGTTTAGCCCATACGTACGTGTGCGTATGACTGCGGTTACGTAGGAAAAAGTTAAGGTAGGGTTTGGAAAGCGTATCTTGACAAAATACGTGTTTAAGGGGTGTGCCGAGGGGAGTGTAACGAATTTACGCGCACAAAATACGCTACGCGAATAAACGTACGGCAATCGTAGTTCTGGATCTACCCCAATACTTGTATTCGGCCATGCGTAGTGATGTCATGACCTATCGTACAGATCTCTGATCGTTCGTTCCGTATGATCAGTGTTCCAACGCGTAACATCTAGCGTGCGTATAAGCAGTGCGCTCCCACAGCCCGGCTTACGCATGCACACAATTGTAAATTGACTGGCATTATTAAGTCTAGATCAGGTCCATAATGCTTAGTCCAGTGTGTTGTCACTGTGAGATGTAAACAACATACTGGCTAATACACTGCTGTTGCCCTGTGCTGATCTAGTAGGATCAATCAGAGACAGTCACATCATTTGCACAGCCCGAGCAATCAGTTTTTCATTCCAGAGTGCTTTTGAACTATTGAGCCATTATTCTGGAAAACTGATCCTTGCCTTGCACTATACAATAATTGGAATATTTACTCATTATTGCTCCAATTATTATTTAGTGTATGGCATCAGTTTGCTAGAATGCTGCTTAAACGGCTCAAAAACCTTGTGGCCAAAAACCTAGTGGCCAGGATATCACATAGAACGTGGCCAGCTATAGCATTATGTGTGGCTGACTTAATAGGCAGTGTATGACTTTACTGAAATGATGATTACAAGACAGCGTACTACATTTGATTGACATGCTGCACTCATATGGAATGAAAGGGCAGTGCTGTTAAAAGTACAGCTCTAATGACAGAGGGCTTTATCCAGAGTTAATATTGAAATTTGTGGAGGCAAACATACGGATTTTGCGATCCTAAACTCTGTATGTAAGGCACTTCCCCTACACCCGGAGCTTAAATCCGTGGCCAGGTCCCTACCTTAAGTATTCAGCTCGCATCTCTGTGCCAAGCCCTTACTGTATGATTTACGTAGCTGTTCCCACCCATGCGCGTACCTTGTACGCATGGTGAGTGGACTCTTCCTCCAGTGCAGAGAATGAGCGCAGCATCAAGAGGCTGTGTTTCGTATGGAGTTTTTTTTATATACTGCGCATGCACAGTCCATAAATAAGACTATTTCCATACCTGACTTATGGAAATAGCCTGACGTTAATATATCAGGATCTGGCCCAGAGAGATTAGTTGTTTCTCTGATGCGTGGGTTGTAATAAATGCTGAAAGCTCAAAAAAACAAGCCTGGAGAAAAAATTGTTTTGTTCTCACTCTTCTCCCTAAATAAGTAAATAAATGAAAATACCTGTATATGCATAACTAAATATACATGCAAATCACATCTGGATTATGCCCCCCTTCTCAAAGGCATATATAAGCAAAGTACAAACAAACTGTGATGCACTATTATATATGCACCACAAGCAAACAGCGTATATCAATATACCCGGTCAGCATACATTAAAATTATACAAGTTTTAATATGAAGCATAGACATCATAACTGGCCATCTAAGGCCCCACAACCTAAAACATAGAAAGTGACGACAGATAAGAGCCACATGGCCCATCTAGTCTGCCCATTTGTTTATTCAAAACTATACTGACCCTAGACCCTATTTACCCTCAATTTGGTTTACAATTTAGAATACCCTTATATTTATCCCAAGCATGTTTAAATTGTTCTACTGTATTGGCCTCAACCACCTCAGATGGGAGGCAATTCGAGGCTAGTCTATAATATAGACTACATTGGCAGTTGAATATGTAATAAAGCTTTTAATCACATGTTTTCTGTTATTTTGTGTGGAAAGTATCTCGCCTATTTTATTTTCTTGTTTAGTGTGGGTACGGCAGACAGAGCAAGTTCCACATCTGAAGAACCCTTGGGATTTGATTTGAGAAGGCAAAATAGGTTCTTTTCTCAAGGCATTCGATGTCAATATGTCACTTAAATTTCTGGCCTTGGTGTATATGAAATTAGGTTTTTTAACTGCTTTCTCTAATGTTCTATATTCTGTGGTATACTGTGTGATGAAAGCTACAGGTCTATTGTTTTTTTCATCTTTTTCTTTTGATCTTAAAATATCTGTTCTCTAAATTCTGCACACTTTCTCTAGAGATGTATGAATGTTTTATGCAACAATTATTTTCATTTATTGACACTTTTTATTTACAGATTAAGGGGATGGCCATGGGGACCAGGTTCGCCACCTCCTATGCAAACATTTTTATGGCTGTGTGGGAGGAGAATGCCAACAAGGTGGCAGGGGGTGACCTGGTCCTTTGATATATAAACAATATTTTATTCTTATGGAAAGGTACAGACAAAGCCCTTAACAATTTCTATCAATCCTTAAACACTAATAATGACAACATTGTTTTAACCTTTGACATCAGTCGTAAGGAAGTTAATTTTTTAGACGTAACAATTTACATTGGGAACGATAAAATCTGCACCAAAAATTATATAAAAGCTACTGATATTAATTCATTCTTCCCTCTAACCAGCAATCATTATTTTCCTTGGCCGACAAACGTACTTAAGGGGAATTCCAAAGGGTGAAGAGGAATTACACTGATGATAAGATCTGCGAATTACAATTGAATTCTATGAAGCTACAATTTCAGGATAAGGGTTATGATGAAAGAAATTTAGAACACACCCTCAATGAAGTTTTAAAGATGGATAGGGAGGAGATGCTGGCCCCGAAACCTATTCAAACTGAATCTAAGACCAGGAATCTCTCTTTCATCACTCAGTACAATGGAGATTATAAATGCATTATGGGCATATTGTCGAAACACTGGCTTCTCCTTCTGCAGGATCCAGAGCTAGTCCCCCACATACCTACTAAACCCAGTCTGATATATAAAAGACCCACCAATCTGCTATCTAGTAAGATCTAATTTTATTACAAACTACCAACAAAGCCATATAAGGAGTCAGGGCTTTTACCATTGTGGCACATGTCTAATGTGCTGCACATGCCCCACCAAATATCTTAACAAAATTGAATCCATCATTTCCCATAGTAATGGCAAAACCCTTAAGACAAAAGAGTTCATCACCTGTGAATCCCGCAATTGTATCTATATATTGGAGTGCAGTTGTGAACTCCAGTATACAGGTAGTACATCCAGATGGGGGGAACATGTGCGTGATATCAGAAAAGGACTCACCACTCATTCAGTCCTGTCCCATTTTAAACAGAACCACAATTGCAATCCATCCAGTATTGTTAACTTCATGGGGATTAAACTGATTAAATAAAACCGGGTAAAAAAACGACACTGAAACGAGATTAGCCCGCACAGAAATGAAACTAATATATGAAATAGACACATGCACTCCTAAAGGTTTGAACTTAGATTTCGAACTCAAATGGTTTTTGTGAATATTCTAAGCTAAACTAGCATAAATGCTAAACTGAACTTCCGTCCCAGCAGCGGATTCACACCTAGGGTCATACCCAGCTACACACAACCTCCTCCGATCTTGGAAGTTAACTGGGTCTGGGCCTGGCCAGTACCTGGTGGGGAGACCACCAGGGAAGACCAAGCACAGTAGGTATAGGTCCGCTATGGGGGCATGTGGGATGTGAGTGCTGATTCGAGGGTAAGCTAGAAACAGATACTTACATGTCCAGACCACTTTATTATCACCCATTTCACATATGATAGGTGCCATACCATGGTCTTGATCTTATTATGTAGTTGCTCCTTTAATGCAGGGAGTACTCAGACTGACATAATATTTATTTTAGAGTCCACCCATAACATTACTATATTTAATAAGATTGATCTCTAATGACTTTAAGGAGAATATTTACTATTCCATTGCTCCACTCCTTTTTAATATGATCCTTGTTAAAACTTGATTTTGGATGTCTCTAATCCAATATCGTATAACTAGCCCTGCTACTAAATGAAATAAAACTCTTCACAGTAAGCATTAGCCAATTATGGAGTTAGTATTCCTAATCTGACTCATAGCTTCCAAACTATCCTCTAAAGGGATTTCGATATATTGATTTAATCATTATTTTTACTTTTTAATTTATTTTTAAGGTTATAGTGAGCTCAAATATATACATGAGAATGAGAAGATTATGATGTCCCACATAACCTCTAGAAGAAGAACACCATTATTTCCTTTTTGTGATAAGCATGGGCACTTATCCCATTTGTTTTTAGTATGTGTTTTTCTGCATTTGTTTTTTTGCATCTGTCTTTTTCTCAGTTCCAATTCTATTTTGGTACTGCTAGTATTTTGAAAGTCATATACTCTAGAGTTCACCCTTAATATTCATTCTCTTATAATATATTTATTATTTTATTTATCCTCCCTTGTTCTATACAACACATGGTCCTAGATGTCCCAAATATAGATTCCCAGCAGTAAGCTTTAGCCTATTATGGAGTTAGCGTTCCTAATTTGCCTTTTAGCTTCTACACCATCTAATGTGGGGTCTCAATATCTTAAATAACTTATTATTCATTTACCTATTTCAGATACTGTAGTTAGGGTGTATTTATATGTATATGTATATTCAGCTACCTCTATGTCCTGTATAAACTCTAGAGGAACACTTTGATTTCCCTTGTGTGATGGTCCCTCAAAGAGTTAATGATCTCTAGACAGCCGTAGCTGTCTACACCTGGACACAGTTACTTAATTAACTCCTCTATATAGTCCTTCCTTCCAACCTCAGACGTTCATATAGCTTGAGAAAGGGATCCGGTGATCATGAAACGCTTTGCTGGCCAATATCTACACGTGGACCTGGATATCGATACCCTCCGACGGACTATCACTTCAGTACAGCTCTCCACTCTTCTGCATTACCGCTGTGACTTCTGTCAATTTTTTTTAATGCAATGTTTCTATGTGTTCAATAAATGTATGATTATTTAATAATTATTTATTTTTATACTTATTTCCTTAGATTTTAAAACATTATTAGAGGTTAGAAGGATACTATTTTTCCTATATATCCATGTTGAAGGACTAATTATAAGGACTCTCTAACGGACATTATTCTCACCCTTTTGGACTATTTATTTTCAAACCCAATTAGGATTGTATTATATATCCCTTTGTGCTATAACATCTCTAAGAAGCAATCCATGTGAATTTTTAGTATTCATTTTAATATTATTTTATTCTGATTCCATTTCATATGAATGACTTTTATTTATTGTAGGACATTATTAGGCAGATCTCTTATTATATATTTCTTATTGATCATATTTATCATTATTTATTATTAATTAATTGTTGTATTAGGATAATAGTTTTGCAGCACTTTTTTCTCTCATCTCTTCTATATACAAAATTAATACAATGTCCAGATCATTTAAATAATTAAAAATGCCACATGTGCCCATCAAAATAAAAATATAAAAAAAATGCCAATAAGATGGCCCCAAAAATAATAAAAACATACTTACCTGCTCTGATGGGGGTCCAGTCTTGTAAGCTTTTAATCCGGGGGGTTGCCTTGGCAAAAAAAAACTCCCTATACAGACGACGCAAACTATGTCCTGCACGCAGGACATCTCAACGCTAATGACAGGTGTACTGTCATTGGGGTATATTTATACCTTTTGGGCACTGTCACAATTATTGAGAGAACAATATATATGTTTACACCACATGGAACATCAGCTTATGCTTGACTGCGGCCACCTATCCTCATTATTAAGGAATTGGTAAATATGTGCTTCATTTACATCATTTGCATTGCACTCCAACTGTTTTCATAAGGCCGAGAGACTGTCTAATATTACAGTTGTCAATAGGGCTATTTGCTGATTTTAAGCTCAGACTTTCAACTACAACTATTAGGCTGACAGTCTGCTTAGAACCACAGCCGCGAATATGGGTAATTGCTGATTCTAATTTTGGACCTTGCATTAAAAAACTACTACATCTAAAATATCCTGTGGATTTCAACTCATTGATCTGTCATTTACTACTGATAATAGTATATGCTTATGATTTTTTAATACTGGAATTTTTTACTTTGTATCGCTGCTAACAGTCCTGGTAATTAACCGTCTAGACATGCTGATACTGCGGCTTTCAATTGATATATTGCACTTACTGCTGTATTGAGGGATGAGGCTTTTCATTCAACACATGGACTTTTCATATCTTTGATTGCCATAACTACAAGTTGATATAATCAGCAACATCTATTTGTCTATGCGAATGTTTCATTTGAAAGTCGGACACATTTACAAAATGAAGATACCATTGGATGTCTTTGCATACCACAGCTAAAAGTTAGTTCATACTGATATATAGAGGGATCATGATTTTTATTCAACATATGGACTTTTCATATCTTTGATTGCCATTATCGAAGTCGAATATGTGTTTACATAGTAAGGATATCTTTGGACGTCTTATATATTGTTGCATATCACAGCTAAATGTTAGTCCTTGGAAATTAGAATTTTTTTGTATGCACATGTGAACTATTTATATCCCTCTTTTTTGCAGTGTTTTATTTAGTTGATTTTATATACCAGGCTGAATATACACCTTTTTAAATATATATGTATAATATCCTAATATGATTATATATCCACTTTAGATAATTTGGTGTGGTAGAAGTGGTAGAGTTTTTAGACTTGCCAAAATATTTATTTATATTGAAAGTCATTTTTGTTTTGTTTTTAATTATAAGAGATGGTCACCCCTGGTAAGCTGCTGGACGTTCTGTGATTTAGGTATTTGTCTTTACCTTTACTTAAGCGCTCATTTAATTCATTTCCACAATTAATCTAATCATTTTATGTATGTGAGGAGTAGTTACCAAAACAGAAAGGTGTTTAATTGATTACGTTATCAAGTAAGGATCGTGTGCACAGAATCCTTCACTTATGATTTGTACATAACTGTCTACTTATGAACACTGTCATTATTAAGTCTGGCCAGGCCCAAAGATTTTAATGAATCTTGTCTAGCCCCATATATAGCCCTTTTGGATTACAGGACCAGAATGCAAACTCTCATGTTTCCTATGTGAAAGTAGCAACTGAGACCAGTTAGTGCTCTATATGAGATCCTAAACACATACTGTAGGCTACTTGGGTCGGACTCAGATATAACCCTTTAATTGTCTTGGGTCTAACTCCCGGGTCATTAGACCCAGGTAGAGGCAGTCAGAGCTTGCCCTAGTAATATCCTGGGTTTTTGGGTCAGTGTGAATGGGGTATTATTTACTTTAAATAAAGTAGCAACAAAAATGTATGCAATAAATTATGTGTGCAATCATTTTACAATTATTGATTTGTTTACTTATTTTATTTTTGTGTCTTTGTTAAATCTTCAATAATTACTAAAATATACAGTCAAACATAGCGTAAGGAAATACAACTGGGAGCAAGTTCTACAAGTTATACATGTTTTCTCTACTGGATACTATATCTTAAAGTACTGAAGCCTAAGGATATCAAAATAACAGCTTGAGCAAAGAAGCAAGAATTTAACTTTACTTTTTTCAGTAGATATACAATGGTCATTCAGATTGTTTGACATAAAACTCTCAGTGGAATTGTTCTTGGACTGTGGTGGAAGCCTAGGGCTTGACTGAAGCAGTAAGAAAAGAGAAGTTAATCGATGCTGGATGTTGTTTCTCTTGGTTATTTTTTTATTTTTTATTTTCTGTCATTTTATTTTATTTTTACCTCTGATACTAGGTAAAATAGATGTTGTTTTTAAAAAGCTTTTTAACCCAAGAACTTGAAGATACAATTATTTTATGTCTTAAATTTAGGCTTAATTATTTTTTTAAAAGGTCAATATGATTCACAGTTAAATGCAACGCTAAATAATTTTGTCTTTAGAGATATAACTTACTTTATGTGAAAATGTCTTTAATATACAATAACAAATATTGAATCTGAAATAGCATTAGTTATTATTTCAAATATAACAGCTTGCTCAGACAAAAATGTTTCATGAAAGATACAAGACCCCCTGGTCAGGAGGTCAATCATTTTTTTAGGCTACTTACAAGTGCATAAAAGAGCCTTATTTAATTGTAAAAAAAAAAAACCCCACAAAAACAATCATATTAAATCTAGAATCAAGAATGTTCAAAATTTAAATTTAAGAGTAACTAAATCAAACATAACCAATACATATAAAACCCTTTACTGTCGTTTTATATTCTGTAAAAGATTACCAGACTAATTTACATACTTTTATATAAATGTTGCCTGTTGTCATTGCATCAACCCCCTTTAGTTTGTATGTATGTTGACCATAAATTGGAAAAACACAACCAATAATTTAAAATTACAGTAGGTTTAAAACATTGAATATTTATAATAACATAGAAAAGAGAATCACAGTCTTGTTATAGGACTACACAATTTACGTAGTCCTCAAGGTTTTAAGGTTGAAATTGGCCCATAAATTATAAAATGAGTATGTGTAATAGCAAGTATTAATGATAATAAAAATGGAAAAAGTTTAATGTTTTTTAATATACAAAAGACAACAAATTAAATGCAAATATTGAAACTTTTATACCTTTATGATTACTTCAGCATGGCTCCAATAATAGCTGCATGATATAAAATAGAAATTTTGCTAATTAGCACAAACTACAGCATCCATGCAGTGTGGAAAACAATGAGGTAACACCTCTGGAGAATGTGCACACTACATGTACTGCTATTGTTTTTTGCCTTTAAAAAGTGAAAACAGATTATTCTTCAATTTTGCATAATACCCAAATGTTTATTTTATTTTATGCAGTATTATGTATTACAAAAAAAACCATTTGAGAAGAGTTAGTAAGACTATAACATAAACGTAAAGAGTCTCTTATTGTTCCTGATAAGCAGTGGACTGACACAACATGTAACTAACAATATACATTTTTTATGGCTTTAATATGATAATAAAGTAAAAAAAAATAACACATTTGTAACATGCAAACATGTATGGGCTGTTGCGTTACACCTCACAGTCTCTAAATAAGTATTCAAATCTGATCTCATGTTGCAAACGAATGCACCTTTTCTGTTGGGAGGGAGGATCCAGGGCAGGAGGAGCCATGGCTGGAGGAGGAGGCGGTGTGGCATGAGGAGGAGCTGCCAGAGGAGGAGGAGGAGGAGGAGGAGACCCAACTGCACCATCAAGTGCAGCAAGCACCCATTGAAGGGGTCATTGGTAAGTGTCAATTTTTTACAATAAATAATGTTTAAAAAAAAAAAAAATACCACAAAATCAAAGGAAAAAAATAAAAATTCCTTGAACGGGTAAAATAAAAGCCACCAACAACTTGATTTTGTATAAATGGCCATTGATGTCTTAAGAATTATGGACATGAATCTGTATGACATTTCACATGGCACAATACTTATAATCTATAAACTATAATATGTAATATTGTTCAATATATTTTAGATTGTGCAATGTTACAAAGGAGTATGTATATTAAAGTGACCGAAATAAACTTTACAATTTAAATTAAAACATACAAGATGGGGTGTGTGTTCAATGTTAATGTAATGTCATGTAATTGCATTTAATGTTTCAAATAATGTTAATTGTATTGATTAGAAGTATGATTTTGTTCTAGTAATTGAATGATGATATTTGTTTCCATTTTTTTACAGATGTTCCAAACATCAGCCCTTTCAATGAGGAAATTATTAATCTGCTGCACATGATGGTGCAGATGGGACAGACAGCCCAAAGGCTTTTAGAAAAAATGCAGAATCATTAATGTTTTTATTAAAAAATTATTAATCATTTATTTATTCCATTGATTCTGTTTTAAGAATAAAAATTATTTTTCAGCCAATCTTAACTTGTCTTTATTTTTGGATGCACCACATAAACAACTACATAAACATACATACATACATACATACATACATACATACATACATACATACATAGAATGCCAGTTACAGTATAGACAAAAAAATATTATTTATACATTTATGAATGAAACATATTTTATTTAATTTAGCTAAAATATTGAAGATTTTGTACACATTAATGTTTTGTTAAAATCTCTAGTAAAAATGGTTTACATATTACCAGGAGTGACAGTAATGTGTTGTTTTTATTTCATTTGTTAAGATGTATATAGATATTTTAGATTTCAACATTGGGGTCGCAATTACAAAAGAAATAACTTCAATAGGAAATTATAGTAACATAATTTATTGTAATATAATTTATTTGTTTTTTAATATTATGATATAAATTAAACACATTTTACACCAACTCATACACTAAAATGTTTTAGAAAGTTGACTACACTAAAAACGTACTATAGAATAAATAAAACGGACGACTGATCCACATCTACTTTCATGTTCAGTCATTAATACGCACGTGAGCGAACGTATTTGACATTACGTGAGCTTTCATGCGTACATATAGATTACGTACGCTTTCGTGCGTACGTATTTTACGTACGTGTGGTAGGTGTGTCAGTGTATTATACGTTTGAAAAACCAGACGTATTGATGTACGTACGCACACGTACGTAAATACATACGCACGCGTAGTTCTGGATCTACCCCTATGTCGTTACACCTTGGCGATGCGGCAGGACCCACTCCAAGAAGTCATCCAAGTAATGAGTAATGCCATTATGACCTATACCTGCAACTATACACCAATGTAAGAAGCTACTAAATGCCTCAAAATAAGCCCATGGGCAGGCATCTGTCAACATAAAACAATCCATACAATTTAAAGCCCATGGGCCTGATCCAGACCTAGTTAAGTACTTGAACTTAGTTACTCCTGGGTTAAACCAGGTCTATGTCTGGATCCAGCCCCATGTACTTAAAGGAGGATGGATGCAGAGGGAATAGTCTAAAGGCTGATTCAATATTAATTTTGGTCGTGAGTGCCTCATGACCAAAACTTCGTACCATACCTAAAGCTTCTTCAAAGGATTGATAAACAACCCAAACCGCTGACTCAGATATGGCATCATTGACGAAATGACCATGGAGGAACGACATATGCTGTATAAGGAAATATTTACCCGGGGCCTTTTTGGGGACTACTCCAATAGGCGATACAATTAGGTCCTAATTTAACTTTTTTTTAAATATGGAGGAATTGATACGCTGATTTCAAGTTACGTGGATATGAGGTGGACACTAACCTCACAATGGGCAAGCAAAAATCCACCTGGAATCCACGCAAAAGAAAATCAGCCATGTCGCAGTGTTGATAATGGTTAAGCCACTGCTCTAGCTTTAAGAAGTTAATTGGGGACAGGGCCTTGCTTACCTCCTGCTGTTGTGTTGGGACGCTGAGGGGCTACTGATGATCCTGCTCTGGTACAATCTTTCACTGGATGTCTGCCGCAACAACGCATGCATGCGTAGGCGAAAGTGCAACGCTTACCCCTGGAACATGTGGAGTTGTTATAGCCATAGCATTTGACCTTTGATGATGTAGGGGCACTGCTGAGCCCCCTTGTTTGAAATCATTTCGCTGCTGGCGTGTTCGTTTCTGCATTAGCCACCTGTTGCATAACCTCCAGCCAGAGCTCCATGTTTGGAGACATCCCACTTATGATGAAATTGTTCATGGTAGGTGCGCCAAGCATTACCCTTGGCACAGACCATTAGGTCATGCACAAAGTGTTGATGCCACAAAATGTCCCTATACTACTTGGGGTGCGTTTCAAGATAACAATCAGCGAAAGTAAACCATCTCTTGTGAGTGTGGAAACTCTATTCTCCTGATTCCCCCTTCTTACGCCTAACACCCCCGAGACAGAACAGTGTTCTCACAGTGGACCATACCAACTGAAGGCAGAGTGGTAGAAGGCATCGCACTGCAGGATTGCTTATGAGCCCTGTTCCTAAGATGCCGATCAATGGTCCTCCCTAACTCTCTTGAGTGACATTGTGAAGATGCAGATGAAAGAGAAGTTGAAGAGGAAAAGGAAAACGACAACAAATTATCCACATCATTATTTTGCACCACCGGTGCAGACTCACCCATAGCAGGCGAAACAGCGTCCTGAACATCCTCTGGCATTCCCTAAACGGGGTGTGTGGCCCCCAGACGGATTGTAGTGATCCGGATGATTTAGGGGAGGGGATGGAAGATAGTGACCGAGCGGTACTGCGCATGGTGGACCTATCCACTTGCGCAAGTGAGAGAACCTGACCGTAGATACAGCCACATCAGTCAATATTGGGACCCAAGGGAACCAGGACCGACGGTGACAGGAAGGATCTATTCCCCACTCAAGTCCACTCCGCATCCGTTAAGGACTACAGTCCAGATCTGGAGCTGAGGAAACCACACCAGTACAATATAGAGTTCGAGAGGACCAGGACCAGCCGTGAAGGACCACAGCCTATCAATCCTGCATGTTACTACACAGGTAACAAGTCTCATTTTTCCTACATCACGCTACCTAGGTATGCGCATACCACTGACCACATTAGTGAGTTTATATGTACTTTTACCACTTTAATTACCTCACTACTTACAAGACTTACAACATTGCAACTTCAGTGTTTTTGGTTCAGTCATCCTGCAGTGTTTCCAATGTCTATCACGACAATTGAACTTGTTTTGGTACCAATAATCCAAGACCCATTCAAATCTGAGCTACAGTATATCTTGTTTTTACATGTATTTTGTGCATCACTACTTGTTTTGCCATTCATATCGAAATTTGTGATTGACATTTGTTTTTATTATCACTGTCTGTACGTTATTTCCTTAGTACACACAACAACTTACCGTGTTAGGGGTCGTCTGACTGCTTTTCTTTCCGACCGTGCCCCTGGTTCCCCTCCATGGAGGTGTCATTCCCAGTAGGTGACAGCCTTCTGCCCAGCATTGCCATGCTCCCAGGACTTGTATTTTGGCACCAACCAGCAGCGTTCCCAGTACATGGGCACCGTCATCTTGGAGACCTCACATGACCTCAGCCAATTAAACGGATCCTGTCTGCAGCAGTCACATGAAAGGAATACCTATTACTCTTGCTGCAACTGCTCTGAATTCTGCCAGCAATACCATTTGCTTCCAGCCTTTGTTCTAAGTCTAGTACAGTCTGGTTTTAAGACTAGTCCAGAACAGTCTGGTTCTACGTTCAGTCCAGTCTGGTTCCAAGTCCAGTCCAGTTCAGTCTGGTTCCAAGTTCAGCCCAGTCTGGTTCAAAGTCCAGTCCAGTTCAGTCTGGTTCCAAGTCCAGTCCAGTCTGATACCAAATCCAGTCCAGTACAGTCTGGTTCCAAGTTCAGTCTGGTCCAGTTCAGTCTGGTTCCCATAAAAGGAAAAATAATGTGATGTGATATATCTATCACATCACATCACATTATTCTATGTGACATATCAGTGCTGAATCCTCACCCAAAATATTGATTCTCAGTCCAGTCTGGTTCCAGTCCAGTTCTTATCACACACCGTCAAGTCCATGAGCAGACCCTACATTAGGCCTCCCAGTTTCCTCTATTCGTCTGAATACCTAGCACGCCTCAGGGAATCCAGAATGGATATCTAACCAGGTCTTTCCATGACAGATGGTACTTCAACCTGAAGATAAGACAAGGATTTGCACTGATAGTTGTAGTAGTTGTAGTACTGTGCAGCAAGTTAGAATACTGAGGCAGCATGGACGAAAGCCCCATTACGCAACTTGTTGTAAAGGACTTCGCAGAAGGTCAGCTCCCCAGCTTTGCCTACGGGAGTGAATACAGAAGTGACCGCTGACCTTTTCCAGCTCGACAACATGCGAGATAGGGGTTCTTGGAAAACCGTTTATCCATATCAAGCCATAGCTACCAGAAAAAGCAAAGTATTATTCATGTACTTTGCTTAATTCTTTATTAAATACTGTAGTTCATTAAGAATTGTCTTGTGTTGTCTCCTTTAACTCCTATGGCTATATGTACTAAGGAAAGGAAAAGTGAAGATGTTACCTATAGCAACACATCAGATTCTAGCTCTCACTTTTATTTTACAAACTAGAAAATGACAGCTAGAATCTGATTGGTTGTTATGGGCAACATCTCCTCTTTTCCTTTCCCGCAGCTTAGTAAGTCTGGCCCCTGGTATTTAAGAAACCCTCAGATTCCATCGGGAGCAGTGTCACATCTGAAATCTGATGTGAGATTACCAGAAAATTACTAGCCAACCTATTATAATGTCAACTGACATTGGGCCTGATCCAGAGCTACGACGGTGCCGTCCGACGGGCGAATGCGTACGTTCGCCCGTGCGTATAAACATACACACCCATGACACTCCCATTGAAAAGTACCTGCTTACGGCGGCTATACCCTACACTAGGTACTACCGTCGGCCGTACGAATTTTCGCACATAATACGCTGAGCGTACGGGCTTAGCACGCCCATACTGTACAATTTAAATGGCTATCCCTGCCTCCGTGTAGTAAAACGAGCGCCCAGGCGACCGTCGTACTGAACGCACGCCCCTCGAGC
>WWET01002805.1:194424-204821 GCA_011038615.1 Limnodynastes dumerilii | reverse complement strand
GCCGAGAATATCTCATCCCCTCCAACTGTACCTATTTAGCAGGCACAGTAACTTTTTTTAATGGTCTGTACCGGCAAAAAGGGCTCTTGTACCGGATTCTGGCCCAGCAGTTCCCTCCCCCCTATACTCACCTTCCAGTCCTGCAGCATCTGATCACTATAGCAGAGCTGCGGGGAGAGACTCCTACAGCTCTGCTGTAGTGACAGGACCCTCTCCTGTGAGTCCTAAGCTCATATGATAAGGTGTAAAATAAAAACAGATAAAATCCCGCCCCTTCACCGGACAAGCCACACCCCCTTCATAAAAAATGTTGGAGGATATGTTACTTAGCTCTATAGCAGCAGGTATTAGCGGTATCCTACCTCTGATACTTGCTGTTCAGAGCTAGTTAGTAGCCAGCCAATGCGCAGGAAAGTTGTTCCCTGCACACCAGGCCACTTCTAAAGCCTGTCTGCCAGGCCCCGCCCCTATGTGACATCATCAATGATGGCACATAGGGGCTGGGACCCGGGCCCCGCATGTGATGATGGTGGCCCTGGCTGCCTCTGCCTCATGCCAAACATTCATCAGGGGCGGATCAAAGGAGGAGCCACAGATTAGAGTGAATATACATGGTAGAAATCAATGATAAAACCAGCTGACAACATCATTGTGAACAGTCCTCGGAACCATCGCTGATTGTTTTATGACTTTGCTTTCACTGAAAATTCCTCATAACTATGCAGGTAATACTGGAACCTTGTCTTATTTGATTGGAAATATGTTATTATTGTAGTTATGGGATAGAGCATCTGAATACAATAAAAACTCTATGTGGCTCACTATTAAAACCATCAGAAAAGAGCGGAGGCCTTACAAGTGCTGGTAGTGGTTTGCAAACCTTATTACCTAGAAGCCAACACAGATTTTGTAAAACACAAAATTGGCAACATCAGCATGGTCTATAAGAAGGAACTAAATAGGTCTCAAAACACTTGGGAGTGGGAACAGATGATGTGTGTACCCCCAAGCTGTGGTACTTCAGTCTGTTGAGCTCTACAGCGGACACAGAGACGCCATGCCCATCCATCCGGATCCTGGATATAAGTCCTGATGTGGCAGAGGACACAGCTGAAGATAGTGCCATATTATGGAAATATAAATGCACAACACACAAAATAAGTAACCCCCATTAAAATAGGCAACATAGCTGTTTCTATTCAGTTTTGCCTCATCTGATGAGTTTCTCCCTGTTCCACGGTCAAGTGGCGTCTAGTGCTCTGACTCCTGGATATTCCAGAGGGTCTGACACTTCTGCAGACACTCAAATTCAAATTGCACATTCCCTCTGTAAAAATTGTGCAGTATACAGCCCACCATTACAACCTTACACAATTTATCATGGCGCAGATTGATATTAGTGTGGAAAATGCGAAATGTATTCCTAAGAATTCCATAACACGCATAACACAGCATTTTACACAACACTTCTAGCGCTAGTTGTAGTTGTAGATTCATCTTTCATGTGTCAATAGCTTCTGTGTGAAAGGGCGCAAAATATTTTGGTGCATTGCAAAGGCCTCATCGGCAACAAAAACTAAATTTAGTCTGTTGTCTGTCTGTGATGTCGAGGGTCAGATCAATTGGCTCATGATTCTGCTCCAGAGCACCTCCATTTGATACTCTTTCGTTCTTACCAACATCCACAAATATAAACTCATATTTTGCATTAACAATTGCCATGAGATTGATGGTAAAAAAAAAACCCTTATAATAAAAAAAAAGGAATGTCTACTGTTTGCTGGCAGTGTAATGTGTACATGTGTTCCATCAATAGCACCACCACAATTGGGAAATTCCATTTCTGGTAAAAACTATCTGCTATTTCCAGCCATTCCTATGCAGTTAAAAGTAGAGAAAAAAGATACCAAAAAGCAGTATTAATAACTCATTCATCAAAATGACATATCCTAATTTTGTGTTTTCTGTATTACAGCCTTCTGTGTTTATGGATGAGCCATGCCGTTCACAGGCAATCGATGACAGCATCTGTGTTACCCCAACACCCTCGATAACAACAACAACAACTACGTCTATGGGACAACAGAGGCAGGAGGTGGTGATGTTAAGGAGAAAGAAAAGGCCACATTCCACAACAGATGCTGCTCATGAGTCTATAACCACTTATGGAGACAGCATAGAAGTGTTTTGAAAGAACAACGGACAATTATGATGGGATTGGTATGAATGTGGCAGCTAAACTATGGGAAAGGGTTGAGAGATGCCGCTATTAGACAGAACGTATTATATATGAGGCGCTTTACAAGTGGCGGAAAGGTGAAATTGATGAAAGGAGAACAATAACCAGCCAGTAGTGGCCCCGCAGCATACCTTCTAACCCATATACCAGCCACCATACCAAAATCCTGCATATGTGCCTCCTCGTTATCCCTACTCATCACCTGCTGTTTCCTCAACCCCAAGATCATCAGGTGAAGGTTTTCTCCCAACGCCTTCACCTATTGAAAATCCACACTATTATAATCTAGAGTAGTATTGGTTTAATGTTTTTCACATGTTGGTTAACTTTTTGCATTGTTTGTTTGTATGTTTTATATTGAGAGTTTTAATGTCTGTATTTTAATAAATTATGACAATATGTAATAAAATACATTTTTTATGGTTTCAAATTTTGTGGAAATTATTTCTCAAATATGCATTTTTTTGACCTTTAAAAAGTCTGCGTTCAGGTCTTGAATAATAGCATCACACGTGTCTGGAATAATCTCTCCCAAGGCCTGTGCTGAAATGGCACAGCTGAATTTTAAGTCTTCAAATGACCTTCCAGTAGCCTGGAACCTTAACGTGGACACTAGACGCTGCTCTGCTGTAAAGGCTTGTCTCATCCTTGTGTCTTTCCTCATAAATTGCAGGAGAGACAACATCCTCCATCCTAAGAAAATTCCTGAAATCCTCAGGATTGTTCTCACGGGTTTCACGGAGCAAGGGCATATGTGAGAAAGAATCCCGTTTTTAAGAGCCAATCCTTGGCTCAGAAACAATGAGGCCTCATCATCTTTTTCCTCCTTCTCATCCTTAGGTAATTTTCATTGCTAAGCAAAACCAGGTTGAACATTGCGTGTGCTTGGTTTTGATACACAGCTATGATGAAAGTCTGAAATACACAACATATTTTAATGGAAGCAATATATATATATTTATGTAAATTTAGATTTATATTCCTCAAAACATATAGGACCGTATTCACACTTAAGAAAGTGCTGCTTTTTCCGTGAATATTTTTAGGATCGGTTAAACTGCGCTTGCGTAGTAACTCTTTTTACGCAAGCTACGTAGGATTTCGGCACAGAAATCCATTAGGAACGAACCTCAATTCCGCGCTTAGTGAAATTTGCACAAAGGGGAGTGCCAGTCCTCCGTAAGTAGGAAGTTAAGAAAAATGGGTGGAGGGGAGGCATTTAAATGGCCTTTTAAGGGCGCAGGTAACAATGTATGCATTTACTTAGGCAACTTAAGCGCAAACATACATACAGGGAGTTAAGGTTGGCCTATGGTGGCGGAAGTCTGCTAAAATCCGTAAGTACGAGGGAGTGTCATGGGAGTTGCCTTGCCACTTAGGCGCGTATTTTTGTGAATCCTTGCGTACTTTTTTCACTCAAGTGTCCATAATAATTACTATAACTGTTTAATTTGTTTCATTAAAATTTTTTCATATAGCACTAGCACATTATGCTGTGGTTTATATTTATGTTTTACAATATATACAGATTTGTTTATGTTTGTATAGCCATAGACAATGTATTAGACGCATGTCTGCATAACAAAATTAATTTCCCCATCCAAATTTAACACTACATCTGCTGTCCTTTTAGCTGTGCCGAATATTTCAATATCAATATTTGAGTTTCAAGATATCCACAATAGAAGCAGAATTCACAATATTCCACAGGAAATGAATCTTTAAACCCTCTTTCTGTTCCGGACTGCCACCTCCAAGGGTGCTGTCAATCACCCTCTGCACTGACTTTTATTTAAATCACAAGCCCACATCCGAGCAGAAATTTAGATCATCGCATAGTGTGTGCGCATAAACTATTTTTTTTCAAGATATCCACAATAGAAGCAGAATTCACAATATTCCACAGGAAATTAATCTTTAAACCCTCTTTCTGTTCCGGACTGCCACCTCCAAGGGTGCTGTCAATCACCTTCTGCACTGACTTTTATTTAAATCACAAGCCCACATCCGAGCAGAAATTTAGATCATCGCGTAGTGTGTGCGCATAAACTATTTTTTTAAGTTCAATAAAACTGAATAAAAATGTAACATTTTTTTTTTTGACAGATAATCGCATAGTCTGTGGAGCTGATATTGGAACTTTAATCTAGCGGAAAAATTGAGAGAAATGTTGGAAAAATCATGCTGTGACGATAATCGCTCTAGTGTAAGGCCATCTTTATACAGTTGAGTACAAATAGCTATCAAATCTCTCTAAGAAGACCCCTGCCTTATAGTCAGGACAACAGATATGAATGATGATGTAATACAAAACAAAACTGACTCTATTAGAAGCAGATTACATTTATTCTGATCCAAAACATACAGCAATTTAGAAAAGACAACAACAAAGAAAGAAGCACTCAGAGACTAGCATATTTATTTGTATAATAAATTAGTAATTAAAATAACATTAGAACTTTCCTTCACTTGGGTATACCACACTCTACATATAGCAATATCTGGAATACATATTAAGCTTATGTTTTTATCTTGAAATGTTTCTCTGGGGAACTGGTCTTTCCTTAGAAGCTTTTAGTGATAAAAAAAAACTTTCTTTGATTTTTATGACAGGTATTGTATTTATTTTTATATTTTAACATATTTTTGGCACCTGAATATTTGTTCCTCCTTGGAGGAACAATCTGTTGCTTGTGTTAGTACTTTAGAAAAAGAGCCTACAACAGAGCTCAATGAGGTGTTATATACCCTACTTAGCAAAGGTTTCAAAAATAATGTCCTGTTAAAGAGTTCCATTATATCTGCAATGAAAACCCTGAAGGCACAGTGATGGGGACAAAATTTGCCCACTGCCTCGCCAATCTATAAATAGGAAATTGGGATTCAGAAAATGTATTTTCTCTGTGTTAATGGGAAAAAATAATTCCAACGTTACATCAATTATCTAATTTTAAAATGGGATGGCACATAATAGTAGGTGTCAAATTTATTTGAATATTTAAATAACAACCACTAGAATCTAATATTTACAGACAAGTGAAACAAGATGAGACTAACGCTTCTGAGTCAGGTTAAACATAAACTTTCTTTAAAAAGGTTTCTTCCTATCAATGAGTTGCCATCTACCCAGAAGGAATAATAATGTCCTTATTCACAATTTTTCTGGGAAGTCAGATTTCCTTGAACAATCCTTTATCTTGATGAATAGGTTTACAGAAAGAGTATGCCTCTAAGATCTGGTCTCCATAGCAAAGAAAAAACATTAGCTATAGATAAAACCCTACTTGAGTATAGAAACAAAGATAAATTCAAAAGATCATAGATCTGGAATAGTTCCATTTATCAACTAGTATAATGTGAATTTGAAAAAGATAAATCATATTTTAAAGAAACACTGGGATTTATTACTTACATATGCGATTATAAGTAGATCTCTACCTCCTGCACTAGTCATTTACAGGAAGGCAGAGCATTGTAAAATGAAAATTGAAGTAAGCAAGTTGTTTAAAGGGTCTCCTTTGGCATAAAAAGTAGCACTTGTGCCTCACAGCACTAAGGTCATGAGTTTAATTCCCAGACTAGGTCTTATCCGAGTGGTTTTGTATGTCTTCCCCATATGGGTATCCTTCAGGGGTTCATGTTTTCTTCCCACACACCAAAAATATGCTGGTAGGTTAATTGGCTGCAGACTAAAATTTACCCTAATGTGTATGTGTGTGTGTATATATGTGTTAGGGAACTTAGAATGCAGCCTCAACAGGGCAGGGACTGATGTGAATGTAAAATATTCTCTGTAAAGTGCTACGTAATCTGTTGGTGCTATATAAAAACCTGTTAATAAATAATAATAATAAATATTATTTTTAATCACCTGTATGTGCTTGCTACACAATATTGTTTCCTTTCCTTTTTCTTTTTTTGTAATATAAATATGTAGGACTATATATTTCATACATATCTTAAAGCTTTCACAACTGAGAGTGATCATTTAATTATGTAGCATAGATACTGTTTAGTGTGTGGCACTGTAGAAAGAATATGTATTCATTTAGTGGGTTACTCGCCTGTACTATAATCTATACACCGTGGACCAGGGCTGGATTACCTACAAGGCAACCTAGGCACCCGCCTAAGGCCATAGCTGCCCAGGATTCAACACAGTTAATCAGCCTTGCGGCCTTATCAAACGATGGGCCCAAACCGGCATCTTTCTTAGGGTCTCAAAAAGTTTTAAATCCAGCTCTGCCCTAAATTGGATTTATGATCCTGCTGCGGTCAGAGCTACAACAGCGACAGAGATCTGATGCCAGATCCCCATTGAATCCAACCTTACATGTGGGCAAGAAGAGACCACTTCCCTTTCCCACAAATACAATCCGAGGACTCTACCGTAAAATGTCCATGTCGTTCTCACTTAAAATGGAGAGTGCTCAGAAGTTTGAATACAGCAGAGGGCAATTAGCACAACCTCACTGTACAATTTCCATGATTTACCCCTCCTACTCATGTATGGAAGTGTTCCATCCCACCCCAGCACCAAAAGAAGATCCAGATCCATACTAAAAGTGCAGCCCATGCGCCTGCACACATGCAAAATGCTGTAATTTCATACACATTTTGGAATCCATTTTTGTCAGGGGTCAGTAAAAGTATGAATTATGGACTGGATCTAGAATTAAGAGCAATACGGGATTACCAAATAGGCAGAGTAGGCACCAGCCTATGGTCCCCGTGCCCTTTAGGGACCTCACGACAACAGATCAAAATAATGTGAATGTTTAAAGTTTTGTTGGTTTATTAAAATTCTTATTTTTTTGTTTAATTATATTGTGTACTATTATTTAAAAATATGTAATAATTTTTGTATAACAATATTATGTAGTATTGTTTAATAATGTTTAATAATATAATATGTACTTTTTTTTATAACATTCATAATTGTTAATGATTGTTTTGTGTAATAAAATTGGTTTATTAAAACTGTTGGTTGATAAAATTAAAAACGTGTTAGGAGATCATTTGTAAGGGGGTTCTAAGATTTCGACTGCCTAGGGGCATCAACAGGGCTTAATCCACCACTGGGGGAGAGGTATTGAAATTGTACAGTAAGGACTCAGTTAAACCCTTATGTATGATCTTTACTTATACACTGGCGCCATTTTCCGTGGTATGACCTCTGTAACAGGTGGCAGCAATGCTAACCACTGTGCCACTGAGATATATGATCTTTTTCTGTAAATTCTTCTAAACATGGAGTACTAAGTATTAATTAACTCCAATGAGTTGCTGAAAATACTGTATCTGCACATCCAGCTTCTACTTCCGTTATATTTCCTGTCTGCGTGATTAGATTAATTATTGTTCATCAGCAGTGATTTTTCTTTTGCACCTGCAGTAAGAGTGAATAGTCAGCATTACCTGAAAAAAAAATTAAATTGAGCACAATATTAATAGCAAACATAACATTTGTCCCTCCAGACGCAAATGTTCATCTGTTTAGTCATTTATCATCACCGCTGGAAATATCTTGCTGGAATGAATGTGGAGAGAATGATAGTATATGTCTGGAGACCACAACAGAATAGAGAGCAGCAAATGACCATCATTCTGCTTTGGAGAATGAATGATGACATTCAGGAAAAAGTCTTTGGTCAGATCAGTTAATATAGTACATTTTAGAGGTGTTTATTATAGTTTTACTTTATTACTAGAATTTTAGGTAGCTTTAAACTGGATTTAGAACATTTTAGATATACACGCTGCCAACAGCTAATTGTCGAACATGTGTATTTTAGAATATGCCCCCATTTTGAAAATCCAACCTCAATACCACTGCCAAAACCTGATGCTTCCCAGCGCTTTGACGTCTGGACAGGTTAGTGCACGGGAGGGGATGTATTTTAGTAGGGTAGCTTTAGGGTTTGGTTGCTGGAAGGGGATGGATGGGAGAAGGGGAGACTAAGGTTTAGTTTGTGTGGGAAGAGAAGGAGCCTTTCAAGGGTAGTCTTAGGGTTAGGCTGTGGGGAAGTGAGTCTTAGATTTAGGATACAGGGAAGGGAATCTTAGGTCCAGATTTACTAAGCTGCGGGTTTGGAAAAGTGGAGATGTTGCCTGTAGCAACCAATCAGATTCTAGTTCTCACTTTCTTTTTACATGTTAGCTAAAATCTGATTGGTTGCTATGGGCAACATCTCCATTTTTCCAAACCTGCAGCTTACTAAATCTGGCCCTTAAAGTTAGGCTGCAGGGAAGGGATTCTTAGGACTGGGGTAAGGGTAAGGAAAGGGAGGGTTAGGGTAAGAATTAGCATATGGGCTGGGGAAATAGAGAGCAGCACTTACCTGTCTGCAAGGGCAGGAAGTGTTTCTGCAGCTCTGTCTTTGCTAATGGGGTTTTGAAAACAGCCCTTTCGAAAAAAGTGGTGACCTGCACCCTTCTAAAATTACCCTTTTTTCCCCAAAAACTTCTAGCACTTACAACTTAATTTTTGTTAGAAATGACCAAAGTATGGGTTTAAACCTTTTTTTATTATGTCAGTTCAATTATATATGTAGAACAAGTGGTTGTCGGTGCGCTGCTAAAAGTCCTTACTAAATGTACACTCCAAAGAAGGTTAAAGTGTCCAAAACAACAGTCACAAAGTGATCAGTGAACTCAAAGCACTATATCCTTTCTTCAAGAACCGCGGCTTCCCCAGAGTTAAATTCCGGTCCTCACTCCCAGGCAGAAAATCTAAAACAATAGAAAGAACAGGGGCGCTCCATAGTGCATAAACAGAGTTTATTCAACCCTATTGGGTCAAAAAATAAAAACGTACCAGAACGTAAAGACTGATAAACAGCGTATAAAACAGGGAAACTCCTAGTAACAGCGTGTACATCACCATCAGAGGCACCCAGCGTCCTGGAAGGTCTGAACGGCATACATCTGATCCACCGATGGTAACGGGAGAATCGTCTGACACGTGCAGTTTGTTTTGGACTCATGCAGTGACCCTAACCTACGCGTTTCGTTGTGAGACTTCATCAGAGATTCGTCAATCAATCAAGGATTGTTTTCTGACTATTTAAAAGGAGTTGTGCACTGGCCCGTCACGCCCCCTGACGAAGTCTCACAGCGAAACCTACCTTCTGTCCCCACAGAATGTAAACACTTTACCTAATAATACATACAGTCCGTGGGCCCACTACTGTAGTAAAAGGTTAAAAGTGAGGAGAAAAAAGATAGTGGTCACAATCCTAGGTTTCCTGGGCAGTCCCTCCCTTTACCAACGCGTTTCAAATCCTATGCATTTTTTTCAAGGTGCATAGAAAGAATCCATAAGATTTGAAATGCGTTGGTGGAGGGAGGGACTGCCCAGGAAACCTAGGATTGTGACCACTATCTTTTTACTCCTCACTTTTAACCTTTTACTACAGTAGTGGGCCCACGGACTGTATGTATTATTAGGTAAAGTGTTTACATTCTGTGGGGACAGAAGGTAGGTGGGAACTTTCTAAGGTAGTGGGGCTTGCCCCCCTATTCTAAAAGGGGTAAGAAGGAAAGACAAGAGACAAAGGAAAATATAAAGTGTTTTATTATAGATGAATTTTGTTTTATTGTTTGTGAAGAAAACTTTTATCCTTTTTTTTTTGGATGTTAACCTCGTGAAATTGTGTATTAAAGGAGATTGCTTTTTAAGAATTTAAGAACAGAGAGTATCACTTTCCAGTGAGTGCAGATAGCATGTAGTTAGTTTGAGTGCAGCTGAATTGAAGTTGCCGGAAGATCTGCGGTGGTATACACGTATCCCGGGGACCTGGAAAAGAAACTAATTACTGTGCTGTTTGAAAAAGAGAATTAAATGTGAGTAGCTGTTATGGTACCCTGGTTTTACCTGGACAGAGTACCAGGGTGACCACACGGAGAGAGAGAGAGAGAGAGAGAACTCGGGTAAACTCACCAGTACGTAGAGCCTGCGTCCGTCTTGAGTGTTCGCTAGAGCCCCTGATGGTGGGGATAGACTGGAGCTGGTGAGACTTCTTCAGGATACGCACCTTAGAGCAAACCCGGAACAGGAAAAATGGGATAAAGGAAATGGATGAGCAAAGCAGGTAAGTGGGTGTAGTAGTAACAGAAGGAACTGCACTAAACAAACAACAATAAACACTAAACAGAC
>WWET01002805.1:151413-169158 GCA_011038615.1 Limnodynastes dumerilii | reverse complement strand
CTCTCTCACCAGTTGCTTAAGGGACACTCCCTGTAATGAATTTAAAATGTCCCCACTTCTAGTGGAGCTTGCTGAAGACTTATCCCAGTTTACATCAGGTAGATTGAAATCACCCATGATTATTACCTCCCCTTTTAATGCCATTTTAGCAATGTCTTGTAATAGAACATTGTCCATTTCCTCCTCTTGCCCTGGTGGCCTACACGCGGTCTTAAACACAAACAAATGCAATGCGGCTGGAGCTCTGTATACGGCCCTAAGAGAGGAAAGTTACACCTGGGCTAAACCATGTTGATTGCAGGGGTAGAGAAGGTAATTGTATTCTTTGCATGCAGGGATATATCTTTGAATTGCTTACTGCACACAGATACTGACCAGTGTTACTATCACACTGTTATTTAGACTTGGAATAGGAAACATCACCTCTCAACTCTAAGGGGTATATTTACAAAGGGCGATTTTTCCCTTCAAATTCAAATCGCAGCGTCTCGCCACGATTTGAATGCGATTTTTACTGTGAATTCACAGAATTGCGATTTTGAGGCGAATTTTTATAACTCACAAGAGTTGCCGCGATTTTGCAAGGTCTAAATCGCAGTGGTTTTCTATTGAAAAGCACCGCGATTTGTCCCTGAAAAAATTGCGGCAACTCGCGGGAGTTTAAAAAAAATCACCAAGTGCAGCATGCTTGAAAGCCTTAGCCATGCTGTGCTGATAGAACTACAATGCTTAGCCTTGTAGTTCTATCAGCGTCAGCATGGTAAGGCTGCTACATCGCACTACACTTAGTATAGGATACGGGACCACCAGAGGTAAGTGTACACATTAGGGGGTAATATTAGTTAGGGAAAAGGTTTATTTTAACATGGACACATTGTAATGTATATCGGTATGTTTTGTGTACACTGTTTTTTTTTTACACACACAACACACAGCGCTGCATGGTTAGAAGCCTTACCATGCTGACGCTGATAGAACTACAAGGCTAAGCAATGCTTAGCCTTGTAGTTCTATCAGCAAAGCATGGCTAAGGCTTTCAAGCATGCTGCAGTTGGTTTTGACACACAGGAAACCACATGTCAACTAGATTGACATGTGTTTTCCTGTCTCGCAGGGTGAATTGTCACTAAATCGCCTCTAGGCAATGGAGAATTGCTAAATGGCGATTTAATGGCGATTTTACTGTGAGTTTGTCAAAGCGACCTTTGTGAATACTGTGAGTTGTATGTGTAACATAGAAAAAATGACACTGGCGATTTTAGGCGCAGCGATTTTCAAGAGACTTAAACTCACGTGAGTTTAGCGTTTGTGAATACAGTGATTTGATATTCACAGCAAACTCACGCGATTTTAGGTGATTTTTGAAATATTTTTAAATATACCCCTAAGACTATGGTTTCGCCCATGGTTTAGACCATTCGGTCAGTAGAGGGCAGCCTTTTATAGAAATTATGATGTCATTTACATTAGTGGGTTCTAGTGAGCGCTCTAGTGTTTATGACGTCATAATTTGTATAAAAGGGTGCCCTCTAGTGTCCAAATGGTCATTAGTAGCGGCGCCCATGAACAAGAAGGAGCCTGTCGCCGGGGCAAGTGCCAGAAGAGGCCGAAGAACAGAAGGAAGGACCGGAACATCATCTTCAAGCAAGCGGACAAGATTCTTCAAGCAACTGGAGAAGATTCACTGCAAAGAAAGAAGAAACTACAAGCAACTCGTCCCAAGAATGATGACAGCTAAACGGTGAGTCAGAAATATTTTTTTTTACTTTATGCAACACACTTTAGTTTAACAGAAGTTTATTAAAACACAGTGTGGCCACCTGTATTCATTTTAGATGGTAGGGGGCAATATTATGGTTTGTAAATATGTATTTTCATATGAAATGTGTGTAAATGTATATTGTGTATGTTTTTTGACACCGTTTTTTTTACATTTTTTTATTTTCATCGACTACAGCGCTGAATGCTTAGAAGGCTTAACATGCTGACGCTGATATTACTACAAGGCTCAGCAATGCTGAGCCTTGTAGTTCTATCAGCGCAGCCATGCTAAGCATTCTAAACATGATGCGCTTGCATTTTAGAAAGAGAAAAACACATGTTAAATATATTGTCACGTGTGTTTCTGTTACAGAAAACTATTTATTCAGGCTTTTGCATATGTACTTTGCCAAACCTCAATGCAACAGAATGATACAAGGTGGGAGCCCTTATTAGGCCTAAGCCTCCTGAGGGGTCCTGGTGCTTGTGTCAAAGAGGTTACATGACAGCTGAGTGGCAGGACTCAGTGCCATGGAGCCTCGGTGATCTGTCTCCCAGAAGGGCAGGGTGTACGGCATCAGAATGGGACAGGAGAAGATACCATGAATGTTGTTCCTGGGAAAGGGGGAAATCAGGAGTGGAAACAGCACAAACCACTTTCTATCATTTCCAGTTCCAATTAGACATTAAAAGATGTCATAAAGGTTTACAAGTGTAAAGTATAACATACCATATAAAGAACCAATCTAGCCTAGTGACGGCACACAGGGATATGTGTAATGTTACGTACCAAGTAAAGTTTAGATTTTGATACCATTGTGTTTGATTTTACTTGGATACACATGTTTTGGAGTTATCAGAGAGGACTCTCTGCCGTTCTATTCTTAGATCCTTCTTTTGGACACCTATATGATTTTAAAAGTATTTTGGAATATTTAAACATATTTTAAGACATTTTGGATCCATCTATTAATTAGATTGTTATATTTATATCATTCTAATTCCACTTCATTTTTTCTTTTTTCTTTGTTCTGTTCCTTGTTTTGTTCTGCTTCTCCTCCGATTCACCGGGGGAGACCTCAACTGGATTAGAACTTCTTACCACAGGAACTATTAAAGACCATCCCATGGACTGAATGGACATATATCCCTGTGTGCCGTCACTAGGTTAGATTGGTTCTTTATATGGTATGTTATACTTAGATGTTACATTACCATTTTATTACCATTGTTTTATTGCTATGCTAAATCCAGTTGAGGTCTCCCCCGGTGAATCGGAGGAGAAGCAGAACAAAACAAGGAACAGAACAAAGAAAAAAGAAAAAATGAAGTGGAATTAGAATGATATAAATATAACAATCTAATTAATAGATGGATCCAAAATGTCTTAAAATATGTTTAAATATTCCAAAATACTTTTAAAATCATATAGGTCCAAAAGAAGGATCTAAGAATAGAACGGCAGAGAGTCCTCTCTGATAACTCCAAAACATGTGTATCCAAGTAAAATCAAACACAATGGTATCAAAATCTAAACTTTACTTGGTACGTAACATTACACATATCCCTGTGTGCCGTCACTAGGCTAGATTGGTTCTTTATATGGTATGTTATACTTAGATGTTACATTACCATTTTATTACCATTGTTATATTGCTATGCTATTTTATTATTATTTCTTTTAACTGCGATTCCAGCGCTTCTCTTATCACACTTGTAAACCTTTATTTCATACTTCGTTGGGGTGTAGGACCCCTTGGTGATTAGAGCTGCCGCAGGAATTATTGTAGCGCTTTTAAAGTGGTATTCATTTTATTCTATTTCATTAAAAGATGTCAGCTCTCAGTTTGTTGACATGGGACCGGGTCCAGATTTACTAAAAGGGGGTAATTGCCGCAGTGCCAGGACTGAATTCATGATGATGGTTATAAAACCAGTGTACTTGCTAACGTAGTGTTTGGTTAAACTGACATATTTACATCTCAGGTGAGTGGTGTAACTATCATGGGAGCAGCTGGCGCATCCCACTTAGCCCACGCTAATTACCTTCTCTCCTAGAAGAGACAAATTTTGGAACTGGAACTCAATGTATTAAGAAGTTTGATAACATAAATAAAATACCAAGTTTAAGAAAAATATGTATATTTGCCAGGCCTTAGGGCCGGATTTGCACTTTCCGCATGTGCGGGCGTCTGTCAGAGTACATGGAAGAGGGGAGTAAACTCCCCCTGTCACTCCCCTCTCTTGCGCAGGGGATATGGCTTCTTACACTCCATAAGGCAGCCTTCAGTCACACAAGTGGATCCGCTCGAAAGCCCCTATTCCCACCCCTACTGTAAAATGTAAATTCCCCCCCATATTACAGAGTTTAGTGGAAGCACCTCCCCAAAGTTCCATACATATGGAGATCCATCACGGAACATCTTGCATGCGCACTGCCAGACTGACAGCCAAATGCAGCATCTTGCGTGCAGAATTCGTCTGCCATTACTAAATGTGGATTCATCCCTTATTTGTTACATTTTTAAAACATTGGGCTGTATTCAGAGATATGTTTTTTAATGTATGCAGTTATACGCACGGCAAGAGCCACCAACACCCCCGACACTCCCCTCTCCCGGACGTGCTGTCGGTGACTTACAAGTCCCTAGACCACTCTGTTCTTTCCGTGTGTATTTGCGTGCGTATATGGGCTCCGTCCGTGCGATTCTTTATAACCCCGCCTCCATGCATTCATTTAAATATCTACCCCCACCCACTTTTATGTATATTTTCCTGTGTGCCTGATTTCCGTGCATATGTCCCCAAGTGCGATTCACATGTATGTCTGTTAGGTATTTCCTTGCGTATGGTTACGTAAAGTACGTTAATAAAGTTACTACACATGTGCAGTTTATCCGTTCCTAAAAATACGCACGCAAATCACATCCAAAAATGGATCCCTGAATACGGCCCTTTAGTATTATATTTAAATTGGGAACTCAGAGCCCTTACATTAAGGAGAATGCACCTGGACCATGGTCATGACAATGACTGGCATCCAGAAATAAAGCTGCTGTCACCCCTAGCAACCAATCATAAGTTTTCCTATAAAGTTTGCTGCAGATACAGTATATAAATGCTCTCATCCATGCAGGTCCTTATCAGACCTGTGTTCTTTACATAATTAAACCATACAACTACTTCTCTTTTCTTTAATATGTCATGTGTCAAAATGAAGGTCATCTGCAACTGCCTTGTTCTGAATTCTTTTTTGTTTCTGTTTTTTTTTAATGCCAAGCGATAAAAGAGAATCCTCTTACTGGAAGATGTAATTCATTTGCCAGTTCACATAGTTTTTTTTATTGTGGTGCCCTATGGCATAAAGCAGGGAGTTAGCAATATCTACCTGCCTCGTGCCACAGGTTGTGCCAAGCTTCTGACCTTGTCGTTATTCTCCCCAGTAAAGCGGATTAGCAGGTTAGTAAAGCAGCTTCAGTCTGTCCTCACTCTGACATGAAATTAGGTAGCTAATTCTATTACGGTTCATGTACTGAAGTTTAATCACTCATTTCACATATACAACTGAAAGAGTCAAAGGATTTCTTACTCAATAAATCAGTCAAACCCTTTTTTCCTTTCCAGAAGTATAATTTTTTTCAACTGATTCGTAAGGCATTTTAATGACAAGAATTCTTTTAATTTTCACTTTTTCCCAGCATTATATCACCCTAAAATTCTGTTTTATGGTTGTTTATTTAAGGTAATTGCTATAAATTGTTGTACATTATAGTAACTTGAGCTACAATTTACTATACAGGACATAAACAATAAAAATATAAATTTAGCCACTTACTAACTTTGCTCGTGTTTTTCTAAAATTATACTGGGCTTAGATGTATTTGATATTTACATCAGTGGGTTTACAATTACTATTATTATTATCATTTATTTATAAGGCGCCACAAGTTATATATGTTATACAAAATTCGACAAAATGCAGCGCAAACACATGGCAGAATAGACAGCATAGTAAAGTATGAACACAATTTGAACATAAAAATAACAAATAACATAAAACATAAAAGTTAAATAAAATAAAGCGATAGAGGTGCAGTCAGAAGTAGAGAGGGCGAGTGAGAGGGGGCCACCAGGAGGGGAGGGGGTAAAGGGTAGCAGAGTGGAACAAGAGGATGCGAAGGAAGGGGGAAGTTTAGGAGGAGGGGGTCAACAGTAGGATGGAGGGCTCTGCTCATTTGAGCTAACAGACTAAGTAGAATTGATGGATGGACTAACAGGAGACGATAGGAGGTGGAGGGGTGGACTGCTGGTGTGAGCGCAGGAGGAAAGGAGAGGAGAGAAGGGGATATAAAGAGAAGGTAGTGAGGAAGTTAAGTGGAGGAGGGGTAGGACAGCCTGAACAGGGGCGGTTTGAGCATTTAGATATAATATAAATATTTTATCACACACAAATAAATGTTAAACTTTTTTGAGTGTGAGAGAAAGTTGGAGCAACCAGAGAACATACAAACTCCACATAGATAAGGCATTGGGGCACATTTACTAAAGTAGATATTGATATAATGTTGAATGCTGAATTTTTGCCGATTTTTGCCGATTTTTCCGGCGATTTGTAAATGCCTTAATTTACTAAGGCCTTAAAATCATCAAAAATTAAACATTTTCAGTTCTCAGTTTGTAGGATTGCCATAGCGATTTTGAAGATGAAAAAATATATAAACTGACAGACTAAGTAAGCGTCGCTTAGTAAAATCGCCCTAAAAAAAGGGCCATTCAAAAGCGCCTGCTGTGAGTGTTGCTTTGAAGTAAAGCGACACTAACTTTTCTTTAAAAAAATATTAAAATTGTCAAAAACATGGTTTAAAAAAAAAAAAAAAGCATACTGTGACATGCTATTAACCCTTAGCATGCTGCTGCATATAGTACTAGTAGGCATGAATTGCAGAGCATGCTGTGACTTTTAGTACCATAAGTGGCAGCATGCCAAGTGTTAATGGCATGTCACCACATACAGTATGTGCCCCGTATCTGTAATAAATCATATAGTGCCCAATTAGTTACAATAAATCATATAGTGTCCTGTTAGTTACAATAAATCATATAGTGTCCCGTTAGTTACAATAAATCATATAGTGCCCCGTTTGTTACAATAAATCATATAGTGTCCCGTTACTTATATGTCGCCTGCATAGTTCCCCATTATGAATAATATTAGCCCAACACTGTTCATAAAACTTTATTTTTCTAGTGTCCCTAAAAATGCTAAAAATGTAAAAACATATTACTCACATTTCAGATGTCTTCAATCTTCTAATGACTTGCTTGAAGAGGTCTGAAGCTTTGCAGCAAAGGCTGGCGATTTATAATTGCTGTCATTGTCTTTGATTCAAATTCATGACCTCAGAAGTGCTACACACTAAGGGGCTGTTCCAGACCTACGCCACCCATCGTATTTACGGTGGGCAGCTGCGTAAGAACGGTTAGTGTATCTAGGCAGGGGGAAAAGTGTAATGAGGGGGGAGGGGTTTTAGTAACTACACTCCTGTCCCAGCGTATTTATCGTTGCTTACGCCGGCTGAAGTTTGAGTAGCCCTCAGCCGGCGTAAGCGAGGGTAAATACGCTGGGACAGGGGGGAGTGTCGGGGGGTAGTGCATGCCAATACGTATCAACGTAGGTCTGGATCAGGCCCTAAGCCGCCGTGCACTGTGTATCTCTAAAGTGGTGTGGTTTGCTGCTCCCACAACTTTGCAGTTTTCGAACAAAACCGTGGAATGGCAACAGATAACCACCCCCACCCCACAGCCTAACCCTAACCCTCCCCTCTCCACAGCCTAACCCTAACCCTCCTCTCTCCACAGCCTAACCCTAACCCTCCCCTAACCTTTTGCTCTCAGCAGCCTAAGCCTCCTCTAACCCTGACTATCTTCCTGGTCGTCTAACCTTACCTTCCCCTCTCCGGAGCCTAACCCTGTCCTGCTACCTAGCCCTAACCAGAACAGGAACCTTGTCGAAAAATTGGCTATTCGACATGGTACCAATTTCTGAATGTAGATTTTCAATTTTAACGTGTTCAGGAATGGTGCAGACAAAATTAAATGTTCAGCTGTATTATTCTGGAAAACTGGCCCTCTGTAATGGCAACTGCATCCCTCTCTAAAGCAGGGTACACTCTATGAATGCTAATCACATGATAATCAGTCCATACTATGCTGTACCGTTTTGTCGGGGCACATGTCCTATAATAGGATGGGCTAGTAACACCTGAATAACCTATGCTGTACCAATGCTGTGCCTATCTTATTAAGATGCCACAGAGTGGCTGAGAGCTTGTCCTAAATGTATCATTTTTACGATCACCATGGCTGTCAGCAGCTTGGGAAATTATAAAAGTGTGTCCCCAGCTTTATAGATACTCAACTACCTTGACAAAATATCTATCCCAATGATTAGAACGTTATTGAGCAAAGTGAAAACAATGGAAAATGGTTAATATAATTTATTTAATAACATATTAGCACCACCAATTTATTCATGAGTATTTTGACTGGTCCAGTGAAGTGACCCAACTCTGCTTGACAACTAAGCTGGTTTAGAGTGCTAGCTTCACAGCCCTATTGTTGGGCCTTGGAGGAACCCTATCCAGGAGACAATTTATTATGTTATATAACAGTAAAATACTGAAGTAAAAAAAACCAGAACAAAGCAAAAATAAAATTATAATACTAAACAAGCTAACTAAAGAAAAGTTGCTATTCTTGATTGCTCTGGGGCAGACAATGGACCTGATTCAGAGATTGAAAATAAGAGAGGAAAGTTACTCCTGGGCTAAACCATGTTGATTTCAGAGAGAGTCAAGTTAACTGTATTCTTTGCTTGCAGGGATATATCTTTGAATTGCTTTCACATGCCGTGTCTGCCCAAATGACAAATGTGAACAATTAGACCAAAATAACCATTCACTGACTTGAATTACATGATGTTTTGGAAAGCGTTTAACAGCTCTCAACGTATTTAAAAAAATTCTTAAAACACGTTAACACCAGGGATGCCGACTATTTAAAGCTTCCCAATGGAAAGCCATAGATTCCTGCAAGAGGGCGGGGCTTAATGACAAACCTTAAGCCCCGTCTCCGGTCAATCACTACTGTAATCTATAGTGTTCCAGGGGTTGGACGGGGCTTGATGACATCATCAAGTCCCTCCCATCCATAGTAACTCTAGGGATTACATTTGACATTGACAGGGGGCAGGACTTGTGGAGTTTGGCCAGCTAGGGTTAGGGTGAGGATTAGGGTTTAAGGGGTAGGTTAAGGTTAGGGCTCAATAAGGGGAACATCAGGCTGCAAGAAATGGGTTAAATTTAGGGCTTGGATGGAAGTGCTTAACTGTTGGTGTATCACTCTGCACAACTCTGGGACTTGCCGCACCGCCACTGTCCAAAATGGAGACTGCCAACCGTCGCCATTCAATTGCCGCGTTGTACCGGCAAACCGCATCCATGGGCAATTTGTGACATTTGTTTGGGTTTTCTTCATGGTCAGTGTTTTTTTCTTGGCATTATCGTAACATGTTCTGTTCAGTTTGACCAAAGACAAACTGGTCAACTATTGGTTAATGATGACCTTAGCCAATGTGGAGAGGTTGATCACATACTTATACATAACTGGGTTAAACAATTCCGCTACTGAGGATCCAAATAAAACAAAAGCAGGATCCAATTGTGGTAGCTCCTCAGCCGTAGTACGAATGCAGGTCCAGACACCCAACCAGTATCTAGACACAAATGGACAGGACCATAACAGATGCCAAAAACCCGCCCCCAATACTCCGCATTTAGGGCAGTCAGACGAGGGCCGAAGACCTAGTTTATGCAGACTGAGAGGCGTCTGATAGACTCTATGCAGTATGTAAAAATGTATCTGTTGGAAGCGCAGGCATGCCGTGGCGTCCCTCGTACATCCAAGCATATGCTCCCAGGCGTCATCAGCAATAGGACCAAGATCCTCAACCCATTTAGCTCTAAGAGCGGCTAAATTGTCAGACCCCACTGTACCATTTAGAGTACTATAAATAAAGGAAATGGCCTTACGGGGGCCCAGGCCCTTCAGTAATAATTTTATTTTCAAGTCGCTAAGGACCGGGGCTCCATCCCTAAACTGTGACGCCAAGGCATGCCTAAGCTGGAGATACGCAAAAAAACTGGAAGACGGAAAAAGAAACTCCTCCTGCAGCACAGTGAAGGACTTTAGCACCCCGTCAGAGTACACCTGCCCAACAGATTGTAAAGAAGAATGTGACCACTGATTATGTACCCCGAGGGCCAGAATTTCAGGGAATTTGGGATTATGCCACAGTGGCATCTCCGGATCAATTCCTACCCCTCCAAGAAGACGCCCAGCCACCCTCCAGACCTCAACAGCCTGTCGAACTATTGGTGGAAAATTCCTCGCGGATCTTCCCAATAGCAATACCTGAAGTGGATTCATGTGAGACACAGAGTGACCCACCAGAGCCTGCACCACACCCCCACCTTCCCGAATATTTACCCACGATATAAGATGCACCAGCTGCGAAGCTAGATAGTAGTTATGAAGCAACAGATGTAATTTGACTCCTCCTGAAATCAACATGGTTTAGCCCAGGAGTAACTTTCCTCTCTTATTTTCAAGCTACTTCTTAAGGCTGAATCATGCCCTATATGTCTGTCAGTTGCATTATGGCTCTCCTAGGAGCCAGTTGGGCATCAGCTAGAGAGATTTTTTTTTTATTATGATTATTTGATTATCATGATGATGATGATGATGATTATATATGTATTATATTTTTGTTTTATTAATATGATTAATTTTATTATTACATTATTTATTATATGTAATCAGGTGGATGTTAAGAAAACAGAAGCATAAAGAACTTGATTACAGGAGAGGAACAGATAGAAACATAGAAATATAGAATGTGATCACAGAGTCATTTGACCCATCCAGGCTGCGCAATGCTTTTTGTTTTGAACGATATTTGACCCTCCATTTTCCAAGCATCTTTAAATTGTTCTGGTGTGTATTTCTCTACCACTTCAGGTGGATGGCTATGCCATTTATCAAATGTCCTTTTCCACACATTTCCTCCTCTAAGCCTATGACCCTCCCGTGTCAGTGCATGACCTCATGTTCTAGTACTTCTCTTCTTTGACAAATAATAACTAATAATTAATGACCTATAAAGTGACAATACTACTGCTTTCTTTCAGCATGCACTGCAACAGACAGGGGCGTTACATGGAAAAGAACAATAAGTGAATTTTATGTATTAATCATGCACATAGATACAGTGACATGTAGTATAAAAAAATTACATGGCAGTCAGCTATACGTTGATTGCTTAGCACTGACAACATTGTCATGTTGCTTTCTTTTTAATTATGAAACAATTTCTAGCACAGCTATGGTATATTTTGTGACTGGGCAAGGGTGGGGGGAAGCCTAATTATTAAATGTGAGTGTTATTCATATTAAATCAGGGCTGGATGGAAGAAATTACATTTGAAGTCTGTTAAATTCAATTTAAGACAAGCCATGGGGAACATTGTCTAATTAATTAAGAAAAATATGACCCAATATTCCAAGTTTTGCCCAAGGTTTAGGCTGTGGGACAGCATGGGTTAGTGTTAAGGCTCAAGAACAGGGGCGGAACTACCATTGGTGCAACAGGTGCAGTGGCACCAAGGCCCATGCTAATGCAAGGGCCCACAGCCATCATTACCACACCACCGATGCTTCCAATATCATCATGGCCAAAGCATATTTTTTGCATCTGGGCCCACAACTGGCTAGTTCCGCCTCTGCTCAAGAAGGAGAAGGTTAGGGTTAGGCTGCAGGAAATGGAGGGTCAAGGGTTATGTTTATCTGTCAGTAAACAACTCTTCATGACTCCGGGAGTTGCTGCACAGCCGTAGTCCAAAATGAAGACTGCTGGCAATAGCCTGTAGTCCCCATTCAACTACCGCATGATGGTCTGTTGCAAAACATACAGTCATACAGAAAATCACACCCAACTCAGATAGAGGGCAAAGGTGGGAGGAGACCTTGTTGGAGGGACTGGCCACTGCAGTGGTTGGGGAAGGTAGTCCATTGTGTCAGGCCAAGGGATGAAAATAGAGCTATAAGTTTAGTAGTACCTGGGAGGAGGGGCCAGGATAGCAATAGATGACAGAGCCATGGAGATAGATGGTGATAGATAGGGTGGAAGAGACAATTAGAGAGAAACTCAAAGAAGGAAAACTTAAAGGGGAGATGGTAGGGGTGACACAGAAGGTGCAAGAGGGGCAGAGAAATCTGCTGCCAGGGCAGTTATAGGGCCTGAGGGTGTGGGAGGAGAAGAGTCACCATATGAGAAGGCAGCAGAAAAGTCAGAGGCAATTGCCAGGTTTCGGAGAAAGGAAAGTGATGGAGCGGGAAATGAATAATGCATTGGCACATGCTGATAGCACATACACAGCTTGCACATAAATTCACCAACAAAAATATGAACTAATAAGAATACAGCTGTTTTCCTTGTAATTTTCTTCTCTCCCTCCATCAGGGCATTTAATACCACAGAGGGCTCAGCTTTTCCAGACTCACTGGGCTGGATCCAGACTTAAGTAAGTGCTTGAAATGTGTTACTCCTGGGCTAAACCATGTTGATTGAGTCATATTTCATCTGTTGCAAACAGTATTAGAGTTGAGAGGTGATGATTCTTATCCCAAGTCTAAATAACAGTGTGATAGTAAAGCTGGTCAGTATCTGTGTGCTGTATATTCAAAGGTATATCCCTGCATGCAAAGAATACAATTAACTTGACTCCCCCTGCAATCAACAGGGTTTAGCCCAGGAGTAACTAATTTCAAGCACTTACTAAAGTCTGGATCCAGCCCACTGTTCCTATTTTTTCTGTATATGGACAGCGTATGACTAACAATCAGTGAAGGGCTGAGCTCAAGCAATCTTCTCTACTTCTTCTCAAGAAGGATTGCGATTGGTTAGCTTTTGATATCCATTGAGATCCTCCTATATCGTGATCCACAATGATCTCTGCAGAAATCAGGAAAAAGAGCATGTAGTACATTGCTCTGGATCATAACACAGGTAAGTAAATAATGAGGTTACATCTTGAAGGATTGTTGGGATGGGGTTAGATCCTCACAGGCATGTATCCTGAATAATATGTAAATGATCCCCTTAACCTACTTAAACAACAGCACAGCATAAAATGATAACAAACGTTCATTAGGTTTTCTGCAGACACCCTCAGTTCTCAGGGGCTGGGTTATGTAAAGTAGTTGGAATAATCTGGGGGATGTCTTGGAAAACGTTGACCTTGTAACCTCCTCAACAAAACATACTTGTACAATGGAACTGTTCCTCCACTAATCAGCAGAACGGAATGTATCAGGATTTCATCCAGCTTGATAAAACTTGAAATGTCATAATCATTAAAAGGACGAGTGTGTGAGTGAAATAGTGCATCTCTAGAGATTACAATGATGATGATTTACAGATAAGTGCCTTTCAACACTGTCAGGTTGCCATGGAAGTAGAGTCTCAAGAAATGTAATGTGATTTTCACTGATGAACGCAATTTTTTTTGTCTATAGCTGGTACAGTGTTTTGATTACATTGTATTTTAAGGTTTCAGTCCCCAGATTATCTTGTGTTGATAGATAGATAGATAGATAGATAGATAGATAGATAGATAGATAGATAGATAGATAGACACACAGATAGACAGCCAGACAGGCAGGCAGACAGGCAGACAGACAGATAGAGTGATCCTGTCTGCCCCTTTGTATGTCTCCTGCCATGGCTGGATTAAGGCTTCGGGGCCCGGTGCACTTGAGACAGAGGGCCCTATGATCTAAAATTAAGAGCATAGGATCGGATTCTCATCTTCTGTTCGTATTTCTACACACTTAAGAAGCTTTCCTATAAAGTGATAATCCAGTCCATAGTGTCTATGCCCCATAATTATTACACTGTGCCCCTTCATTCTGTGTCCCCAACTGGTGTTGCCCCTCTCTTTACTTACTTTACTTACCTTTTATTACCCTGCTTCCTTCTATCTTCTGTCCTCTCTTTATCTTAATCCTGTGAATCACAGAGATTAGTCTTGCTCTGCAGCACTGCTCTTGCCTCTTCTCGAGGCTTGCCTCAGGCTGGCTCTCAGTCTTCTTGCTCTTGCCTCTGTTCATCGTCGTCGTCCTCCGAGTCTTGCTGCTCTCCGCTCTCGCTCCTCCTCAGTCCTTACTTTGCGGCTGGGCGTGATGATGTCACGCCTGACAGACACACATAAAGGATACAGGGAGAGGAGGAAGCCGGGACCCAGCCAGCTCACCTTGCCATTGCCAAAAGGTGAATTTTCATATATATATATATATATAATTATTATTTTTTTTAAATGACTAATTCTGAAGGTAGCTAGTTTTGTTAAGCAGCATTAGGATGCTGCCCATTCTTTTCGTTTTGTGGAGTCAGGATGAGGTGATGAGTGTTCTACATACTGCTAAGTGGAAGTACTTGAAGCCTGCACATACACTTATCAGAGGAGAGCTGGTTTTCAGGGATTACACACAAGCATCAGGAATCATGTAAGGGATTAATGACAGGATGGATAAGGGGTTTGCTTGTTGCACTGTCTATATATGAAGGCTTGATGTTACGTGAGACAAGTAAAAAAAATTTGGCTGTATTCTTTTCCTTTTTTCAAAGCAAGGTCAGGATGATATACTGACTCTCATTCAAACAGGATTGTCGGGTGGGCTTTCCAATCACCATATGTGGAACAACCCACAGGGGAAAACAGATCAATAAAGCATATAATGGCTCACTCAGAATGGTTACTAGGCATCAATGGTCACCCTTCCCCCTAGTTAAGATGTTGCATACAGGAATTTGCCATATGAACAGTGGATGGGTGCTAGGTTCCCTCAGAATGCGTCTCTCCTGTACTTCCTATCTCACATTGCATCCTAGTTATCACCATACAATAAACATTGCATCCCTAGTATCACCATACAATACACATTGCATCCTAATTATCGCCATACAATACACATTGCATCCTAGTTATCACCATACAATAAACATTGCATCCTAGTTATCACTATACAATACACATTGCATCCTAATTATCGCCATACAATACACATTGCATCCTAGTTATCGCTATACAATACACACTGAATTTTAGTGACTGCCATACAATAATATATTTAGTTTGTCATTAGCAGTGTGGTCTGCATATAAATGTTGTTTGTTAAGTAAAGCAGCACTGGACTATTTCTATTCATATTTGTCTATCAAAATAGCAACTTTATTCATATGAACAGGAAAAACCTAATAATATAAAAGTAATAATCTCAATGGGGAAGATCCAGACCTACGGCCGCCATCGTTTTTCTGCCGTTTGATCGGGCGTCTGTAACTACAGTGTAGTTAAAGACGAAGGGGTGTACAGCACCGTAACTATGCTGTAGTTACAGAAGGTAGGCAGGGGAGGGAGGGAAATTAGGAAGGGAGGGCTGGGTTAGGAGTTTATGATCCTGTGGTCGGCGTATTTATGCCGGCCACAGGGGGAGTGTCGGGGGAGTGCACCAAAGCTATGCTGGCCGTACTTACAGACTGCGGCCCAGCGTAGCTCTGGATCAGGCCCGATGTGCCCATGTAATAAATAAAATAGAAAAAAAATATTTTACTGGGCTACATTCAATGAAAGCAAGTAACTAATAAAGCATAGAAATCTACACATATTAAATATACCTCCATGCAGCCTTTCTGCCTCCTCCTTCTGCTGGTTTTTCTACAGCCATCCAATATCCTTCTCTATGTGTGTGTTTCTCTATAGCCATCTAATCTCCCCTCCAGGGGCCTGATCCAGAGCAATGACCGCAAGCGAGCGTACGATCATCGTATGCGAAAATTCGGGAAAAAAATTGCAACGTGCATGCCCAGTATGACAGCTTCCGGTCGCCTGGGCGTCATGAGCGAATAGCGGGCGTATTGTGAGCGTATTTTTCGCTCGCGGGGCGTTCGTTCAGTACGATGGTCGGCTGGGCGCCCGTTTTACTACAGGGAGGCGGGGATAGCCATTTAAATTGTACAGCATGGGCGTGCTAAGCCCGTACGCTCAGCGTATTTTGTGCGAATTTTCGTACGCCCGACGGTCGTACCCAGTGTAGGGTATAGGCGTCGTAAGCAGGTACTTTACTATGGGAGTGTTATGGGCGTGTATGGTTATTCGCACGGTCGAACATACGCATTCGCCCGTCGTGCGAATTTTCGTAGCGCTGGATCAGGCCCCATGAGTGTCTCTACAGCCATCTAATCTCCCCTCCATGAGTGTCTCTACAACCATCTAATCTCCCCTTCATGAGTGTCTCTACAGCCATCCAATCTCCCCTCCTTGTGTGTGTGTGTGTGTGTGTGTGTGTGTCCCTCCTTCTGTGTATCCAACCAGCCTTATTGCCCCCTCTTTGTGTCCAGTCAGCTCTATAACTTATTGCCCCTTCCTCCTGTTTCCAAGCAGTATGTTTGCCCTCTTTGTGTCCAGTCAGTCTTATTGCTGCCTATTTATGTGTCCACACAGCCTTATTGCCTCTCCTTATGTGTCCAGCTAACATTGCCCCTCTTGACGTGTGCCGCTTCCATGTTCATTAAATCCCCATTCCCCAACTACCTTCTTAAATATCTCCATCTTACCTTTGCCATCCTTCCTCCAGCTCTCTCCTCTGCGGCACGCTCTGCAGAATGATGACGCCAGAGTGGCGTCTTGTAAAGAGAGCTGCGGGCGTCTGTATATAGCACATCCAGCTCTTTGCAGCAGGGGTGGGGCTTACATGCACAAGGAACCGGCAGGGGGCCCTCTGGGAGAGGGGGGCCCAAGGCACGTGCCCCCCCCTTAATCCGGCACTGCCTGCCATCCTTTCACCTTCCATATATATCTTCAGCCATCCTTTCACACCCCCTTCCTTCCCTGTATGTTTCCAGCAATCTTTCCCTCCAGTCCCCGGCTATTCCTAATTGCTTGTTTTAATTGACTTACCTTTGGCTTTGCTGGCATCAAAGTCACTGAATGTCTTCTTAATTACTCCTCCACAGCTCTCTGCTCAATTAATGGCACAGACATGACCAGCATCACTGATGGAAGGGAGCTGCTGCACTGAAGCTGTGCACTCCGACACAGACACTGTGCCTGGTTGGTCTATATCCGTTAATAATGCGATGATTCAACCCCCCAGTTATACCTTTGGGCCCAGGCCTCCCTCCCCCCAGACATATCTGGGCCCAGGTTGAGCGCTGAGGCT
The DNA here is from genome assembly GCA_011038615.1 of Limnodynastes dumerilii. Classification (NCBI taxonomy): domain Eukaryota; kingdom Metazoa; phylum Chordata; class Amphibia; order Anura; family Limnodynastidae; genus Limnodynastes; species Limnodynastes dumerilii. The sequence continues at coordinate 152,058 of WWET01002805.1, read as the reverse complement.
TGTCATTCAATAAAAAAAAAAGTGCAAGCCTCAGCAACGCTCAGCATACAATGTGTAAAGCAGGCAGCAATGGGGAAAAGTCACTGAGGGCTTCTAAGGCTGTCATTATAGTGGGGGAGTCAGAGCACTTTCATGTTATATATATATATATATATATATATATATATATATATATATATAACATAACAGTGCAAGTAATTGTTTATCTAAGAATAAAAATGAAAAAACAACAGTTATTACACATATTTTGCTGAAAAGAATAGTGTATGTTGTTAACATGTTTTTTACATTCAGGAAATGGTGGTGATGAGTTTTTCTATTTAAATTACACCATATATTGTGTTAGATATGTATGACAAAACATGCAATAGGAATCATTTTACACAGGCATGATTTTTCAGTAATTATTTTATTTGCTATTTATTAACAGGTTTTTATTTAGTGCCAGTGGCAGAAGTACCGGAGACAATGTAAGCGTTGAGATGGGCACGTTTCCATTGTCCCTTCCGGCAGTCCAGTGTTTAGGGGGGTGTAGTACTAATTTCCGACGGTAAAAATCCCGACGTTAAAAATACCTCCACGAGGTTACCGACAGTGAAAATTCCGACACCACAAAAATCCCGACACCCCAAAAATACCGGCGGT
>WWET01002805.1:129842-143910 GCA_011038615.1 Limnodynastes dumerilii | reverse complement strand
CGTGACTGGGTCCTGCCATCAATAATTTATAATATGTAGGCAGTTACTACAGAGGGCGGTAAGTACCGTGTTATAGAAGTTTATTTTTAAGTGTAGGGACCTATGTAAATGAGGTATCCTTGCAGCCGGGCAGTCACATTTTCATTAAAATGTAAACTAAGATCTATTTATATTTGTAAAGTTTTGATTGTTTAAAAAACTAAAACTAAAAAACTATATAATAAATATTAGAAACAACTGTTCACGCATTGTTTTGCGTCAATTTCAACTATAGCGCCTCACTTTCTTTAGGTATTGTATTTATGATTAATACAATAGAATGGACTCTCGCCAATTTCCTCTTTTTCTCCCTTCAAATGCACCCCCCCATGTTGGCCACGCCCCAAATACAGTACTGGGGCGCTGCAACATACCCGTGCTCCGGGCACCATGGCAGCTAGCTACACCTCTGGCCGTACTAGTGACGGCGGCCGTAGCTCTGGATCAGGCCCAGTGGGTTGTACAACTGCTGGTACGCACAGAACTGTTAAACCCAATCTACCTACTGAGTTAGGCAGGCGGAACAGATGGGCCGCCCTGCAGGACTTAGTTCTGTACACCTTGAGGTTCGGAAATCACAACACTTCTACAAGCAGATTGCGGGAGTTGGGTGACGTTCTTAAATCTGAATCCGGCCCTAAGTACCAGATGCTTTGTTTGGAAATGAGAGAAAAGTTAATCCTGGGCAAAACCATCTGTATTTCAGGTAGAGATGTGCGTCTGGCCATTTTTCAATTTTTTTTTTTTTTTTTTTGAAAGTATGTTTTATTGAGATTTTCAAATGTATAAGGGGGAAGGGGGAACAGAAGAAAAAAAAGGGTAGCTAAAATTTTTCACAGCAATCCCATACATAACATACAAAAGGCAAGATAATCTCAACATAGTATGAGTCTGCAACAGAGGGAGAGAACCTATTGCACGAGGCAAATGATTACCGAGCTACTGTCTAGAGGGGGAAGGGGGAGGGAACCTGGAAGGAGCGTGATAGAGAAAGAAAAGGGAGAGAAAAAGAAAGAAAAAAGAGAGGGTGGGAGGTAAGGGTAGGTGTGAAGGAGTCTAAGTATTTGCAAGAAGAGGTTAGTTAGAATAAAGAGTCAGTCGTGTAATGTGGGGTTAATCTGATGGTATGACAGCCATGGACGCCAAATGTCAGTAAAACGAGTCGAGGAGTAGCGGAGGATACAAGTAATGTGTTTTAAGGTGTAAATGCGCCAGACTGCAGTGATAATAGACGTATAGAGAGATTGATATTTTTCCAGTGAATAGCTATTTGGCATTGAGTGGCATTCAAAATATGCTTTATTAAAAGCTGGAAGTACTTAGGTATTTTAGGGCTATTCTGAGGGAATAGCGATAAAGTTGGGGATGGGGGGAAAGAAACTGATGCAATTAAGCAATGAACCTCTTTCCAGAGGGCAATTATCTTAGGGCAGAACCACCAAATGTGGGACAGGGAGCCTTCCCCGCCGCATTGGCGCCAACATGCTGATGAAGCAGAGGGATAAATTAAGCTTAGTCTCTTAGGTGTCGAGTACCAACAATAATAAACTTTGTGTGCATTTTTGTTGATCCGAACACATATTGAGGTTTTAGATAAATTTTCTCAGATGGAAGCCCAGTCTTTCTCTTCGAGAGTCTCTCCAAGATCACGCTCCCACTGGAGCTTGTGAAGGTCCTTGGGGGGGCAATTGTGTCGTAGGATTAGGTGGTAATAGGTCGATATAAGTCTAGAGGGAGGGGATCGTTGGGCACAGAGTGATTCTAGGGTGGAGGAATCTGATGTAAAAAATTGTGAGGGAGCAAGAGAATTCTAAAAGTGCCTAAGTTGAAGGAATTGATAAAAACATGTACGAGGGAGGTGGAGTCTGGTCTGAAGGTCCTCGAAAGAAGGAAAGAAACATGGGGGGGACAGTTCAGCAAAGTTACGAATCCCACTAGAAACCCATGGTGTTATCGGAGGCCTGTTGACCGGGGATGAACCCCACTTGGTCCGGATGGATCAATGTGGGGACAATTGAATTTAATCGATTCGCCAGAATTTTAGCAAATAACTTGAGATCAACATTCAATAGGGATATTGGTCTATAATTCAGAAATTAGGATCTCGTCCAGGTTTAGGGATCACAACAATCTCTGCTCTCGTAGTGGCTGGGTCAAATTTAGACCCCGTCTGGCCATTTTTCATGTTTTGGGTTTGTTTTGTTTTTTTGGTGTTTTGGTTTTGGATTTTTTTTTTGGGTGTTTTGGTTTTGGATTGGTTTTGCCAAAACTGCCCTTGTGTGTTTTGGTTTTGGTTCTAATTTTTTTTTTTTTAAACCATAAAAACAGCTAAAATCACTTTGGGGGTGTTTTTGTTCCTACAGTATTATTAACCTCAATAACGTTCATTTCAACTCTATTTTGAACACCTTACAGCTCACAATATTGTTTTTTATTCAGTTTAGGCCAAAAGGTTGACTGGATGACTAAGCTAAGCGACAGAAGTCACTTTGTGATTGCTGCACAAATCTGTCTGCGAAAAAGACAATCGGTCACACACTGAGGTTGGGCAGAGCACAACCACAGTATAGCAGTGCCCCTATACAGTACACAGCCCCTACACAGTACACAGCCCCTATACAGTATACAGACCCTATACAGTAAACGGCCCCACGTGGCAGCCCCCTGTCACACAGCAAACCAAACCCCAAGAATAGTATTTCTCCAGACCAGCAGAATCCCCCCATCATATGTCTCCAAAACGCCAGTAACCCCATCAAATGTCTTTAGCCCCTTAGTATCCCCCATCATATGTCGCCAGCCCCCCAGTATCACGCATCATGTCTCCAGACCCCCAGAATTCCCCATCATATGTCTCCAGCCCCTTAGTATCCCCCATCACATGCCTCTAGTCCCTTAGTATCACCCATCATGTCTCCAGACCCTTAGAATCCCCCATAATATGTCTCTGGACCACCAGTAACCCCATCACATGTCTCCAGCCCCTTAGTATCCCCCATCATATGTCCCCAGCTTTTCAGTATCACCAATCATGTCTCCAGACCCCCAGAATCCCCCATCATATGTCTCCAGATCGCCAGTAACCCCATCACATGTCTCCAGCCCCTTAGTATCCCCATCATTTGTCTCTAGCCCCCCTAGTACCACCCATCATGTCTCCAGACCCTCAGAATCCCCCATCCTATGTCTCCAGACCGCCAGTAGCCGCATCATGATGTCTCCAGCCTCTCCCCAGTATTCCCATAATGTCCCTCCATCCTCTCCCCAGTATTCCCATCAGATCCCCTTACTTACCGTTGATGTTCCCTCGTTCCTTCCTCTGCGCTTCTTCCTCTGACGCAGCATTGCTCTCTGTGAGCAATGCCAAAACCCTGCAAGATCCGAAAGCAGGCTCATTAGGTTTTGCTTCGATGATGTCACCGAGGCGCGAGGGGAGATCCAAGTCATGTTCAGATCCTGCCTTGGATTCCAACATTCAGGTGGCTTCGGTTCTCAGAGAACTGAACCCGCTTATCTCTAATTTCAGGGGAGTCATATTTCATCTGTTGCAAACAGTATTAGAGTTGAGAGGTGGCGTTTCCTATCCCAAGTCTAAATAACAGTGTGATAGTAAAGCTGGTCAGTATCTGTGTGCAGTAAGAAACTCAAAGATATATCCCTGCATGTAAATAATACAATTAACTTAACTCCCCCTGAAATCAACATGGTTTTGCCCAGGTGTAACCTTCCTCTCTTATTTTCAAACTCTGAATTTGTTCCTAAGTTGCTAAATACGAAGCAGCTGAATCCAACCTGTAATGTGCATGTTAAAGTAAAGACCTAAACAGTAGAGGAGCTGATCCAGAGTTTTAGCACAGCAGACGCTCAAATCCGCTCTTCAAACTGTGTCCAACCTATCCAGAGTTCTGACAATAGCGACTCTGAATAGGTCGTACTGAAAACATGCAAATGGATGTGTACAAAACGACAGGCTGAGAGGTGGGAGAATTCAGCAGCCTATACAAATTTGAATGATTAAAAGTATTTTAATTTTGTTGCTTTACCCTAAAAAAAATAGTTAAAAATATAAAAATAAAAGAAATTTGTCTGAGCAAAAAGTGCAGCAAAATGCTGCTATTCAGGCTTAAAAAATAATGTCAGCATGGTGTAGTGTATGACCAGCGTATATTTTAAAACGTAACTGATTCTTAAATATAACCTTTGAATCTTTCTAAAATGTGTAGTTGTGTTTTAACTAATACCGCTTTCGCTTATCGCCACCCCGGCAATAACCCGGGTTTCTCAACCTGGGTTATTGCTGGGGCTTATCGGCTAAAAAAAAAAAAAAAAAAAGCCGGGGCGGTCCCTTAAAAGTGTAGAGCATCCTCGGGACATTCTGGGTCCCAGGTCTGTCCTGACATTGGGGTAGATCCAGAACTACGTTTGCCGTACATTTATTCGCGTAGCGTATTTTCGTGTGCGTAAATTCTATACACTCCCCTAGGCACACCCCTTGAACGTACCTATTTTGTCAAGATACGCTTTCCAAACCCTACCTTAACTTTTGCCAATGTAACCGCAGTGATATGCACACGTACGTATGGGCAACACGAATTTACGCAGCTAAGCACGCCCATACTGTACACTTTAAATACAAACCCCGCCTCCTTAACGTAATTCAGACGTATTTTGTACTTACGTAAAATTGGCACGCCCACGCGTAAGTATTTACGTGACACATACGTGAATGGCCCATACGTTCACAATCACGCTACGCTTCTGAGCGTATTTTCTATGGTGCGCTTGCGCAGTACTTACCAAAAGGCGATTTTACGTCTCCGCCACGCGTAAATTCGCTCACAAGCGTTGTTCTGGATCAGGCCCATTGTGAATGGGCAGCTTAGCAACAGTAAATAAATTCCTCCAATCGGATGTATTAGGTAAGACTTGGGTTAAAAAAAAATTCACATTGCTACTTGCCAGGGTTCGACACACGAAAAACCCTTCTTTTTTCCCGTGTCTAAGTCCAGGGTTATTAGACCCACGACAAGGAACCTGGCAGCTTTTAGATCACCACCAAAAACCCGAGTCTCAGCTGGGCCAAAAACCCGGTGATCTGAAAGGGGTAAAAGATTAGAGCCATTTAATGAATGAAAATCTCCTACTTCTGATACTTACAGTACACCAGCCTGAGCTTGAAGTGCAGGGACTTTTCATTTAATGATACGGGAACACCCCATTCCAGTAGTGCAAAGCATACAGAATTGGGCGCAAGCGGCTGTGTCATTTTGCGTTCGTCTTCCTGTGCTCGCTCCCATTCTGCACATGCGCAGTGCGATAATTAACTGCGTTTATACCTAAAAAAAAGGTTTAAGCACAGTTCTAAATCATCTCCAGAATCGTCCTTGTTATTTATAGATTTTGCGCTGCTGATCCAGAGTCAGGTGGTAAAAAGGTGCAAATCTGAACCCTGACAGACTGTGCTGCAATGTGAGGGTGCAAATGAATTAGTTTTTGGCATACAGGGAATATACTGGCTGATACTGCTTATTCCACGCAAATATTTAACAGCTTCATTTTCAAAATATAATTTAGAGCTGAATAATAACACATCACCTCCAAAATTATTTTCTTTTCACATTTTAAATTAGGATTCCCAACATGATTGTTGCAGATTTGCTCAATATCTGACAGAGGTGTTAAGAAGATTCCATTTGCGTCAGCAAGGACTGAATATTATAATCAGAAACTGTGGGGCCTTGGTCACGAGCCGTGGTGCTCCATTCTTTATGTGAAGTCACCTGTGACGTCACACCGCCGATACCTGTTTCTGGAGAGCTAAGGCCTATAAATGGACACAGCCAGATCGCCTAAACTAGATGAAAACAGAGGTTATGTGAGTGCACACACTAATATTGGATGAACTGCTTGTCGGAGGACAGATTTTGAGAGCGTTGTACACATGTGTATCCAGCTTAACAGGAACACTCCACCCAAGGATTGGGATCCACACACAGCAGTGTTGGACTCATCTACCTTTGGGAGAGGCAGGGAAGAGGACAGTCCTGAGGATAGTGTATTGAATGTCACTTCCTGTTTACTGTGAACTGACTACAATTAGTCATGGTTGCCAAGTTTTGCAAATGAATATCAGGGAGATTGTGACAACACTATCAAGGTGCTGCACCAAAGAGTGTTTCCTGTACCACCAAAGGGGTGTGTCCTGTACCACCAAAGGGGTGTGTCCTATACCCCAAAGGGGTGTGTCCTGTGCCTTCAAAGGGGTGTGTCCTGTAGCAGCATCAGAATTTACTGGTTATTATATTATCAGTGAATACATACTTTCAGTATTATTATGAAGACTGTTAATAGGAGATCCTTTGACATTTTTTTTTTTATGTCTGTCTCTATTATTGGTCATATCCATAGGCCTCAATGCATGGAAACAGGACACAATTTCTAAATTCTGTCATACTGCTACGACTGACTCAACATCAATGCAGTTAGTTACTGATCTTTTTTATACATATAATTTTATACTCATAACCAGGGTTGCTGACTCTCCCGGAATATCCGGGAGACTCTGAAAATTTTGGCAGTTCTCTTGGTATCCCGGGAGACCCAGCAAATCTCCAGCAATCCCGACCCCCTGCCAATCTCTATTGTAATCCCTGGAGTTACTAGGAATGGGTGGGACTTGATGGCATCAAGCTCCGCCCACCCCCTGGAACACTAGGGATTAGAGTAGTGATTGACAGGGGCAGGGCTTAATGACTCCATTTGCTTAAATTATGTCATTAAGCCCCACCCCCATATCAGAATCTATTTCTTCCCTCTGAAATCTCCCAGAGGGAGTATTTATCATCTACAAATACATTAACTGGTGAAAGAAAATAGTAACTTTCAGTACCACTTTCTTTCTCTTTTCTTCTCTTCTCTTCCCTTCCCTTCTATTCCCTTCTCTTCTTTTCCCTTCGCTTCTCTTTTCTTCTCTTCTCTTCTCTTCTCATTTAATGAAACTACAGTTTTCTTATTCTATAATAATACTTGCTACACATTTTTAACACAAATAACTAAATAACTTTCAGCAATAATTCAATAATAAATTTTCCCAACAGATATTTTATTAAGCAAACCAAATGAAGTTTCCGTCTTGCTGTCTGGAGAGAGCTGAACGATGACACGGGACTCAGGTAACAATGCTCTTCTTGGACTTTGCAAAATCTTTGTGAAGTTGAATTGTAGAATATGGATTAGAAGTTGCACATTTTGCAGAAACAAATGTGAAGATTCCAGACTCTGTAACTATTTTTGGAACGGTTTGTTCTCTGGAGAATACATGCTATTTCCGTACCTTAGTTCTGCTGGCCTTGCTGTTACGTAGAGATTGATAGTCTCAAGCACCCTGTCCCAGATGTGTCTCATCCCTCTAGCATGTGCAGGGTTGCATTTAACAGCTGGTGATGTATACGTTACGTCTGATGGCAACGGGCAATGGAAGGAGATATTCAAAGTACTAAAAGCAACACTAATCCTTCATTTTTCATTTCTTTTTGTGATTTACTTATGCATCATATCCCCGATCACGAGATTCAATCCAACAACATCTTCGCATTTCGCACCATTAACTAGAGATGAGAGGTTCAAATTGTGTGAAATAAAACAGATCTGAATTTAAGGGTTCAGAGGCAAACCAAGACGGTGCAACATACACAATTTTATCACTTTAAAAAATTTTTTTACTTAAGCAATCTAGATCCAATACTAAAAACAAAACTAAAATACAACGAAGATTTAGAACCAAAACATGTTAGCACTCATCTCTACCATTAACCATTCCCCTCACAAGGATAGACTTGAAGGGTGAGTTAGCACACTAACTTTACACTTCCAGTCCCATCCTTTGCCACTGTCATAAACGATCCCAGAACATTTGCTTACACATGTGTTTTTAGCAAATAAGCGCACACTCTCTATTCTTGGCAATTGGAAAATCATAAGACTATTCTTCTTAAGTTTCTCGAGTTTTATGGATGAATTAGCAGAAAAGCAGCTGCAATCCAATCCGAACACAGTAGAGAAACATGGTATTCCTTTATCTCATTATCTGAATCTCCAACGACCCGGGTTGAGGTGTGGGGTCCTCTTTCTGGGTCTAATGACTTGGAAATTGGACCCAGGTAAAAAGGTTTTTTTTTATTTTTAGATGAAAGAGGAAAGCCTCTGTTGTAACCACCTTTGGAGTGACCCCAAGTTTTTGTGCTGCCATTATCCATACCTACTGTATCCATACATGGGACTGCAAAAAAAAAAGTAGCCACAATTTTAAAATTTGCTAAGTTTGCTTATGGGGCAAACTGAAACTAGAGTATGCCCAGTCCTCTCTGCTTGTACTAGAGTATGCTCAGTCCTCTCTGCTTGTACAAGAGCATGTTCAGTCCTCTCTGCTTGTACTAGAGCATGCCCAGTCCTCTCTGCTTGTACACCAGCATGCCCAGTCCTCTCTGCTTGTACTAGAGCATTCCCAGTCCTCCCTGCTTGTACTAGAGCATGCCCAGTCCTCTCTGCTTGTAACAGAGCATGCCCATTACTCTCTGCTTGTACTAGAGTATGCCCAGTCCTCTGTGCTTGTACTAGAGCATGACCAGTCCTCTGTGCTTGTATTAGAGCATGTCCATTCCTCTCTGCTTGTACTAGAGTATGTCCAGTCCTCTCTGCTTGTACTAGAGCATGCCCAGTCCTCTCTGCTTGTACTAAAGCATGCCCAGGCCTCTCTGCTTGTACTAGAGTATGCCCATTACTCTCTGCTTGTACTAGAGTATGCCTATTACTCTCTGCTTGTACTAGAGTATACCCATCCCCCTCTGCTTGCATTAGAGTATGCCTATTCCTCTCTGCTTGTACTAGAGCATGCCCATCCCTCTCTGCTTTTATTAGAGTATGCCCATTACTCTCTGCTTGTTCTAGATTATGCTCATTCCTCTCTGCTTCAACTAGAGCATGCCCAGTCCTCTCTGCTTGTATTAGAGCATGCCCAGTCCTCTCTGCTTGTATTAGAGCATGCCCAGTTTTCTCTGCTTGTATTAGAGCATGCCCAGTCCTCTCTGCTTGTATTAGAGTATGCCCGTTACTCTCTGCTTTTTCTAGATTATGCCCATTACTCTCTGCTTGTACTAGAGCATGCCCAGTCCTCTCTGCTTGTATTAGAGTATGGCCATTACTCTCTGCTTGTACTAGAGCATGCCCATTCCTTTCTGCATGCCATTTGCCTAAGTTGATTTCTTAGTGATTTGCACATGCACGCAGCAGATGTTATGCATCGGACAGGGCATGACTATAATCCATGCATGGGAGAATATGTAATGTGGGTGGGAGAAGGCATTTAAATTGTACAGTATGGGTTGGGTTAGACACTTCCGCATGTACATTCGCTACATCCACACAACGATACGCACAGAGAAGTTAAAGTAGGGCTATGGACTCGGAAGTCAGCTAAATTCCGTCCATCAGAGGGGAGAGTCATGGGTGTGCACTTAGACTTTTGTTATTCCGTGCGTTCTTAAAGCACTCTTAAGTCTGAATACAGTCTGTGATGTTTCCCAGCCCAAGATTAAATAAAAGTTTTAACGTAATGTAATAATAAATAAATATCTGTGTGCAATAAGCAAACTCACAGTATTCTCCCTGCATGAAAAGAATAAAATAAATTTTACTTTCCCTGAACTTCAACATTATTTTGCCCTGGTGTAAATTTCCACCTGATTTTCTCTTATTTTCAAACAATGGATCCAGTCCATTAAGGCTAGATCAGTATGTTGTGATTGCTGCAAATAATAATAATAAAAAATATATATATATAAATGTCAACAGACTTTGGTCCGGATTCACAGTTATGTTTTCGTCTTACGCAATCTACATACAGAAATGGTACATAGATAGCGTAAATATGCATGCGTAGTAGCTCAATTTTGAAAACAACGTACGTGAAAACTACATAACTGTGAATCCGGATCTTTATGTTTGTTCTATATATTTACAAATCATAACATAATGTACTTGTTTTTTGAGTTGTTCAGTAATCACTAAAACTATCCTTAAATTTGAATTCTGGAAGGAACTTAAAACATTCTAAAAATCCAGCAGGGAAGAGAGAAGTCTGCAGCGCATGGTAAAGTTCATGCATAATCAATGTGACGGAACATTGGTTAGAGACAGATATAAATAGAAAGCTATATTAAGCAAGTTAATTCCCATAACTCAGACCAACTCTGCTTTGCTATTTCAACAAAAAACATTCCTGATGTGTGGGTTTAATGTGTTTTTAATGTGAATTCTGTGGACGAGGAGGTGTTTAGGAGTCATGACCGGTGGTCTGTCTTCCATGAGTGCATAGAGTGCAGGGAATGAAGCTGCTATGGGGGCTTAGAGGGGATGCGCTCGTCAATGCGGCCGGCGCTAGTGCAACAGCTAAATGACATTGTCCGAAAACTTAAGGAAATAGAAAATTGGTATCAGGAACGGGTATTTATTTCAACCCATTCCCAATAGCAGACGGTTGCGGTGGTTTTTGGCAGGTATAAGGTTAGGGCTAGGCTGCAGTTGCTGCAGTGGGTATAAGGTTAGGCTTACAAAATAAAGAAGACAGCAAACAACATCTCGTTAAGAAGTTAGAAGGAACTCCATTGGGGGGAGCTCCAGGTGTCACTTGGGATGCCTTTAAGGCATATATGAGGGGCTCTTTTATTAGGGAAGTGTCGCGGATTAAGCAGAAAAGTAGACAATTAGAGCAGGAACTGGAGCAGAACTGTAGGGATCTTGAGGTGCGCTATCTCAAATCCCACTCACTTACAGACCGAATGGGTTGGTTAAAGGCCCAGTCGGAGTTGGTTCATTACCTTACTGATAAATCCAAACGCAAACTTTTGTTTTCTAGCCATGTCCAATACCTCAACACGGATGCCTGTGGGAGCTATCTGGCTAGATTAGCCAGAGATGACTTAGCGTCCAGTTTCATAACCGCCGTAAAAGATAATACAAATACCTTGCAATATGAAGGGCCTGCTATAGCGGGAATCTTTTACACTTATTTCCAAGAGTGCTATAAATTGCAGGCTCATTACTCTGCTGACTCCCTTTCCTCTTATTTGGATCAAATACAATTGCCGCTTGTAGCAATACAAACTTCTCCAAATATTCCTTCAAGTTGTAGGCTGCTTATGGCATTTAGCAAATCCAGTGGAGTTGAGTGGCGGATGAAGATGTTGAATTTCACCTACTAAATCTGGTGTGGATATTTGGAGAGCAGAGCTTGAGTAGATGTCACCAATTCTTCATCATCCATAGTTGTTATTTTTAAAATTGGAGAGAACAAATTGCAAATATTTTGCATTGATTCAAACCGCTGAGTCAATTCACAAATTATGGAATCAAGTGCTACAAGAAACACATTCACCTTGAAAGATCTTTCATCATCTATGTCCCCACTGTGCTTGCTCTGGATCTTCCGTTGACATGGATTCAGCACCTTCTTTGTCTCCATACTGTCAGCAACAAGCTTTGCCTCTAAAAGTAAAGCAGGCCATTTATCCCTAAGTGACTGCATTTCTGCCAAGAGAGCCTTGATGTTTGCTCCTCCTATATCCAATGAAACGGCTCTTAAGAATTTTATTCCTTTCTTCAAAACTTTGCAGGATCTTGATCCAGAATGTTTAGAGCAGTATGGATTTGAAAGACAAGAAGTAGTCGCTTAGATTTTCTGCCTCAGAATGAGCTTCATTGGAAAGTTTTCTTGATGCAATAATTTTCTTCAATGCTTGAATAATACCTGGACGATTTTTGAGTTATTGGGCAAATCGCTTCAATCCTGGCACTCCATTTGGTGTCACTTAACCCATGCAAGGAACCTCCAATTTGTCCTTTCAAAATATGCCATCTGTCAGGGACAAAAAATGTCAACACATCTGGACAATATGACGCTGCACGAACCCCCACAAGATTTAAGGAACGGGCAGCACGAGGGCAAAATATAGCAGCAGGATACTTCTCCTCTCTATGGGCGCGTACTCCTTTGATTTTTCCTGACATATTTGCACCATTATCATACCCTTGACCTCTGCAGTCCATAATATTAATACCATGCTTAGTTAGTCTGGATAATAGCATTTCAGCAATCTCTTCTCCTGTTTTGTTGAAGAAGTCAAAAAATTCAATAAACCTCTCTTGAATGCCCCACTTTTCTGTCACTGAATCTTTGACAACATAATAAATGATAAGAACATTCTGTTCTGTATGTGAAACATCTGGTGTTGCATCACATATAACTGAAAAATAGATTGCTCTCTCTCTTTCTTTTAATATGGAGTTCAGAACACGTTTTCTACATAAGTTGATGAATTTATTCTGTGTGGCCCATGATAAATAATGTGCATGCAGTTTATTACCCATTTGCTGACTCTTCTTCACTATCTCTAAGTGCTCTTCCAGAAGTGAATCGTAAGAGGCTAAGACTTCAATATACCCAGAAAATTGCCATTATTTTGGTCTCCAATCTGTTGGGAACTGCCTCTAAATTTTTGGATGCCAAAAACAAAGTTACATGCAGTAGTCTTTTCAGTAGAGCAGCAAACTTTTTGGATTCCATTTCCAGATTTCTCTGAATGGTATAATCCACTCCACTCCAGAGGGCACTGGTTTTCAGTGTGGTGAACAGCGTTAATATCACTATATTTTGACTGTGGACATTCTGGGGAAAGTATCTGCATTTTCTAAGACAAATAGTCTGTGAAGTACAACATCCCTGCACAACGATCATCTGGTACAATTACTGTGAATACCCAGTCACTAATATATTGAGACACTTCTGCTATTGTTTTGGGCAAAAATACTAATTATTTGTACCTCTTTGTGACACATTTAGGTAGCGCTGATACCATATTGTTTTGCTTGTGTCGTTCGACAATCCACTCCATTGGGGTATATTTACAAAACGCGAATTTTCAAAAATCGCCTAAAATCGCGTAAGTTTGCTGTAAATATCAAATCACTGTATTCACAAAAGCTAAACTCACGTGATTTTAAGCCTCTTAAAAATCGCTGAAGCTAAAATCGCCAGTGTAAATTTTTCTATGTTACACATACAACTCACAGTATTCACAAAGGTCGCTGTGACAAACTCGCTGTAAAATCGCCATTTAGCAATTCTCCATTGCCAAGAGGCGATTTAGTGACAATTCTCCCTGCGAGCCAGGAAAACACATGTCAATCTAGTTGACATGTGTTTTCCTGTGTGTTAAAACCGACCGCAGCATGCTTGAAAGCCTTAGCCATGCTTTGCTGATAGAACTACAAGGCTCAGCATTGCTTAGCCTTGTAGTTCTTTCAGCGTCAGCATGGTAAAGCTTCTATCTGTATTAGAAAGTGGAAGACAAGGGCGCTCTAATTTATGGACTAAGAGTTAAAAACTACCAAGCAGCTCAACCTCACCTAGGGATACCACCAATTCCCTAAAAGATTCCAATGGCAAAAAATATATATATATGGTGCGTGAGCGCTAAAGACAATAAAAAGGTGACAATAAACCTACTAAAACAGAAGTAAAATGTATAGTAAAAAATTATCGGAGTGCACCTAGAGATGGCTAGGGACTAACTAAAAAAGGGGGACTAACAATCTAATTGATGCACACTAAAAGAACATGTAAATAAATGGGTGATGATAAATATACTAAAACAAATAATAACAAAGGTGAAATATAAATAAGATAATGTTAAATAATCAGAGTGCTCCTACGGGTAACTGGGGACTAACGAAAATGAGAGGACTAACCCTCTAATTAATACACTCTAAAAGGTCATATAAATACAATGATTAAAATTATTAAATGTACAAAAGTGTGAAAAACAACATAGATCCTATGATGGGGGTAATGGTGAGAAGAAAAAGTGAAAAGGTCAATATAAAAAGCGCAAAACTAGATATGTGAGATGAACACCTAACTGACATTCAAATACAATATAGAGGCACAGTGTAACAATAAACAAAATCGTGAAAT
>WWET01002805.1:114025-124751 GCA_011038615.1 Limnodynastes dumerilii | reverse complement strand
GCTGGGTGACGTCCCCTCCAGCATCCCTACGGCGCTGCTACGGACGCCCGATCCACGATCAGGCATTGCCTTGTCCACCTCGAACTCACACTTTTCTCCCTTGGCAAAAAGATGATTGTCCCAGAGGCGAGTAAGAACTTGATGGACATGGGTGCGATGAGATTCAATGTCGGGAGAGAAAATGAGTATATCATCAAGATAAACAACAATGAAATCTTCCAGAAAGTCCCTTAAAATCTTGTTAATAAGGTCCTAGAAGATGGCCGGGGCATTGCAGAGGCCAAAGGGCATGACTAAGTATTCATAATGTCCCAAGTGTGTATTGAAGTCCGTCTTCCATTTGTCTCCTTCACAAATTCTTACAAGATTATAAGCACCCCGGAGATCAATTTTAGAGAAAACTACCGCTCCTCTTAAGTGGTCAAAGAGATCCAAAATTCGGGGAAGCAGGTAGGTATTTTTTACAGTAATCTTGTTCAATGCTCGGTAGTCAATGCATGGCCTGAAGGGGCCATCTTTCTTAGCTACAAAGAAGAAGCCAGCTCCTACGGGTGACTTGAAGCCTTTCCGAAGGTTGTCCTTGACATATTCCTCCATCACCGAAGTTTCAGGCCTAGAGAGCGAGAACAAGCGTCCTTTCGGGAGTTTAGCGCCGGGAACTAGGTCAATGATGCAATAAGAGTCCCAGTGCGGAGGAAGCTCCTCCAAGGCTTGATCGCTGAAGACATCGGCAAAATCCGCGTATTGAGGCGGAACGTGGAAGGTGGAAGTCTGACCAATGCGAATTGGATGTGAAATACAAGACCTGGCACAGGATTTGCTCCAACTGACAATTTCTCCTTTGACCCAATCGATGACTGGGTTATGGGTTTGGAGCCAGGGGTGCCCGAGCACCAATTGAGCAGACGGACTGTGAAGGAGAAGGAATGTTAGATGCTCAGAATGACAGATACCCACAGACATTTTAAGGGACAGCGTGCTTCTGTGAATAAATCCCTCAGCAAGAGGTCTTCCATCTAGACCGAAGGCGGTCAACGGGGAGGAGATAGGCTTGGTTTCTAAGTTCAGAGAGTGAGCAAGGTCTGCATCAATGAAGTTTCCCGCTGCACCGCTGTTAATGAATGCCAGGAGGTCGATGGTTCGATCACCGAGGAATAGTTGTACTGGAACGAGAAGGGAGTTTTTGGTAGAGATGAGATGTACACCCAGTCGGAGCCCTTCACCTTCTGACTGGGTTAAGCGTTTCCCGCTGGCGCTGGCTTGTTCGGACAGTTGTCCGCTCGATGACCTTTGCCTCCACAGTAGAGGCAGAGGCCTAGCTGTCATCGACGAGCTTTCTCCTGCTTAGTAAGGCGGAATGACCCAATCTGCATGGGTTCCTCACCGGGGAAAATCTCAGATGCAACTTGAACAGCAGAGAAGGCGAAAGACGTGGAGGAGTCTCTCTCAGACCGACGTTCCTTTAACAGTCTGTCAGTTTTGATGGCAAGGCGCATAAGATCCTCCAGAGTGTTGGCAACGAGGAACTGCACCAGCGCGTCCTTGACCTGCTCCAAAAGCCCGACACGGAATTTGCTACGTAAAGCCAGATCATTCCATCCACTGTCATTTGACAAACGATGAAATACAGAGCAGTACTCCTCAGCCGACTTCCTGCCTTGACATAGGGATCGGAGCTTGGATTCCGCTGTGGCTACCCAGTCTGGGTCGTCATATAATAGACCCAGAGCTTCAAAGAACCCGTCCACGAATTGTCGGATGGAACTATCAGATGGGAGGCTGAAGGCCCAGGCTTGGGGATTTACATCAATATTTGTGATTCTTTATACGGACATCTATATATCTAAATATTGTTGCACCTGTTGGGATTTTTGAACTGTTGAATACACTCCAAACTTTTTGCAACTCATTATAGTGGTCAACAACACTATTTCTTCAGTTCACTAGGTAGCCCACTGATGCCATTGTAACATTGTTGGTAAGTAACCTCCCGTTTTCCTCCCCCATCTTTGTTAATTTGCCTTTCAGAGTTGTGTTTGTGTAGGACGTTTTGGGAGAGGAGCTGCGTCGGTCTGACCACATGCTTCAGCGCTTTTTAGAGATCATCTGATGAATTAATTTTAATCATACTGAGATTTAATTTGACTTACTTACACAATCTCTCCGTCTCCCGGGCCCTGAGTCCTCACAGCAGGAGCGTCTTCTACAGCTCTTGGGAAGTCCGACGGCGCTCCACCCACTGTGCTGATGTCACACGTCGTGACATCATCACCCAGAGTGCCAGGGTCCGTAAGAACGGCACTGCAGAGGTCTGCAAGTCATTCAGACTTCTGCCTGTAATTAATTAAAATTCAGCGTTTTTTCTCCTAGAGTCCTGGGCAGGACAGAGAGGAGGCCTGGGGCTATCCCGGGCCCCTCTCTGTCCGGGCCCAGGACATTAGGATCTGCTGACTCCACCTGATGGCGGCCCTGGTTGAGGCTAACACAGTAGAACTGTTTAAACATGCTTGGGATAAATATAAGGATATCCTAAATCTCAAACTAAATTGAGGGTAAATATGGTGTAGGGTCAGTATAGTTTTAAGGTAACAACTGGGCAGACTGGATGGCCAATGTGGCTCTTATCTGCCGTCACTTTCTATGTTTCTGTGTTTCACATTGCAAAATTTTTTAGTTGAGCTGTACACTTGCACCTGTTTTGCCAAACTCTGGATCAGCCCCATGAATGAGTTAATCCTATGAGAAATAAATGAAGTTGGCCATTTTATGATAGTATCCCTTGTTATCTCTGGCACAGAGCCAGTCGGAAACCTAATGAATAGGTCCAGTAAATTCTTTGTCTAATATACTGGTAAATGATTTGAGATGTGTATGAAAGAGCGACTGACTCTGAGCTATATTAGTCATGAGAGGTGATCCATTAGTAATCAAGTTAGAGCTTTCATGAAGCTGGAGGGTAATTGTTTCTGAAATCTTCTGCAATTTCATTACTTACCTTCCCTCAAAACAGCATTGATTACTGCATCCTACAAACTATTACCATTTCCCTACTTAAAGTAATGACTTTTTCTTGCCTGCCCGGGTCTTAATTCACCTATTATTACTTTGCTCCAGATTTCTTCCTTCAAACTAATTTAGATGCTGTTTCCATTCATACAGCTTAGCTCATACTTATCTTCCATACGGTTACACTCTCCGGTATGAGAGTGTAATTGCCAAAAATGGGACTTTTCAGTCCCCCCTTTGGCTTTGTCTCCACATTTCCCCTCTATTTTAGCGCCTAACACATTTTATTCTTTGTCTATTGTTTTTAGGGTCTTAGTGGTACCCCTGTGTTTTGGGCTGCTTGTAGTTTCTAATAGAGGAGCGCCATCTTTTATCCTATTGTATTGTTAAAAATGGGACTTCTAAAAGTTCCTTTTCGAAACTCCCATTTTTGAATACTTACTGCTTTTACCTTTTTTTTAGTGAATGGGTGAGTATGCTGTTTTGGATACTTTACCCATTCAGTTTCGCAATTACGGTTGTCCTTCCGCTGTCTGCGATATCCCTCCACCGCTGCTTGCTAGACCAGGAATAGGTGAGTAACCTATCTGTGCGGGTTAGGTATAGGGTTAGGGTCAGGCTGCTGGGGAGGGAGGGTTAGGGTCAGGCTGCTGTGGAGGGAAGGTTAAGGTCGGGCTGCAGGGGAGGGAGGGTTAGGGTCGGGCTGCTGGGGAGGGGAGGTTAGGGTCAGGCTGCTGGGGAGGGAAGGTTTGGGTCAGGATACAGGGGAGGGAGGGTTAGGGTCAGGCTGCCAGGAAAGGAGTGTTAGGGTAGTGAGAGGGGAGGGTTAGGGTTAGAATTAGGGAAGGGACTATTTTTACTTACAATTTAGCTGAACTGAGCTTTCGGAGCTCTGTGGATTGATTGCTATGCCTCATCGAGGCATAGCAATCGAAATCCCAGCCAGTTCGCAACTGGCTGGGGAAGAATGGCCGATTCGAAAATCATCCATTCGGACCGGAGCCCCACACTCCTCTATATGCGAGAAACATCTTTTACTGCTATTAGTGCCATGAAATAGTAAGGCCTGAAATTGCTAGACCTCCTGCCATTGTAATACGGTAATCTCCCTTCAAGTGTGGGCTTAGTGCAGTCCTTAGAGTCACTGCTATTAATGTTTACAAAGGATTAATAGGACTAGATTGTTCCCCAGACCAATAAATACTATAGTTTGATCAGAAGCAGCCAAGTAGGTGAGAAATGTCCCTGTCCCAGATTGCATAAGTAACAATAGAGTGACTGAATTCCTTTGGTTGGTTAAATAGCGCTACATTATAAAAGACACTGGGATAGATCCAGACTTAAGCAAGTAAGCGTACTGTAGTTCCGCACTACTAAGTATAATGCAATCCCCAGGCAGTACCCTTGAACGCAGGTAACTTAGCTGATTTATGAATTCAAAACCCTACCTTAACCTTTCCTTGTGTATCTCTGGTCGTACTTATCGCTTTGTCGTACATATGCATATTTTCGGCTTGAGTAGGGATGTCCCGCCCCTTCGTACGGAGTTACGAACAAGTTATGTACGAGCAGCCTTATGAAGCGTAACATCTGTTGTGCGCATATGCAGTGCATTTCCACAGACAGATTTACGCATGCAGCATACGTAAATTAGCTGTCGTTATTAAGTCTGGATCAGGCCCATTTCTTCTAAAAAAAAAAACTGCACACTTATGATACTGAAAGTAACTTAAACTGGACATTTTTTATAAACACAAATAAAAATTTGATCTACCAACTATGAAAACAGAGCTACTGATATCCACATGCCAATAGAATTTACCCACCTGGGACTGGTTCCAGAGTTCTGGGCACAGCATCATCGGGAATCCTATTCTGAATCCCTACTTTATCCATACTTCCTTGCAAGCGAGAGGAGACCACTCTCCTATCTGCCCACATCCCACCTCATCATCGGAAATGTGGTTCATGCATGGTCTGAATCCCGTCCCTGGTCTCTCTATATATCTGTCGACAACACTGCAATAATCCTGACTCATCAAGCTCTCTCCCTAGGTGTTAATACTGACTTCAAATTGTCCTTCATGCCCCACATACAACCTGTATCTAAATCTTGGTACATGAATCTAAAAAACATTTACAGTATGCACACATATGTTACACAAGACTGCAAAATCTCTCATTCATGCACTTAGCATCTCCCACATTGATTATTGCAATGTTTTCCTTATTGGACTCTCCCCAATATAAAATTTCCCCCCTACAGCTTGTTTGCTTGCAGAATGCTCTTCTAGAGCTGCTCCACTCTGTCAATCTCTACATTGGTTGCCTGTATTTTACCAAATTAAATAGAAGATACTTTTACTAACCTACAAAGCCATTAACAAGACTGCCCATATGTTCATACCTATGTTCACTTGTGTTAAGATGTATCCCAGTCCGTTCTCTCAGAACTTCACATGGGGCATATTCAGAGATCCGTTTTTTATGTACGCTATTATATGCACGGCGGAGCAAGGAAACACCCACCAACAACCCCGACACTCCCCTCTCCCAGACGTGCTGTCAGTGACTTCATAGAGCACTCTGTTCTATCCGTGTGTACTTACGTGCGTATATGTGCTCCGTCCATGCGATTCTTGATAACCACGCCTCCATATGTCCATTTAAATGCCTCTCCCCACCCACTTTTATGTAAATTTCTGTACGTCTGATTTCCGTGCGTATGTCCCCAAGTTTGATTCACATGTACGTCCGTTAGGCACTTCCGTGCGTATAGTCATCATAAACTACATACATAAAGTTACTACACATGCGCAGCTGATCCGATCCTAAAAATACGCACAGAATACCCCTCAAAAACTGATCTCTGAACACGGCCAACCATGTTGAATTGCAGGGGACCCCACGCTCTTTCTCTCTCTCTCTCTCTCTCTCTCTCTCTCTCTCTCTCTCTCTCTCTCTCCCTGCCCTATTTACATTCAGTTTTCTCTCCAATTCCCCTATTATCCCATCATTATCTACACAAACCTGCACAATTTCTCTTTCATACTAAAATGACCCTCTAGTCTGCTACTTGCGCTACAGTATATAAAAACCTTCTAATAATTAAATAAATAACAGTAATACCATATGGGCACTGTTACATACTCTCTGTGTTCTATATATGTCTTACTTCCCTGCTATGAATTATATAGACATGTGCATGAATACACTCTGACAATTCATGTTTGACAATCTAAAAGAGAAGTTCATATTTAGTTTAAGGGCTATTCTTGGTAGTGATGGGTAGTTAATGAACGATTAGTTAAAATGACCTAATCTTTTAAGTGAACTAGCTCATTTAGTTCACAGACCTGGCAAAGCTTAGTTCATAATGTACTAAATAAAGTGGAAGAGAGGAGTCAGTCACTAGACAGTAAAATGAAGCACTGCAGCTCATGTAAGATCATTCACTCTCACTGCAATTTGCTTTTAACTTAATTATAAGTCTATAGCGACAAATCACCAGAGATGGCACTGTTGTGCTCAGGCTCCTGAGCAATTCATTTAAACTAGACTCCTCAGTAGTTCATCTAGTTCATTTAGTTCACTAGTTCATTTAGTTCAAAGAGCTAGTCCAAGAACCAGGAACATCAGTTCACTATGAACATAAGGGTGTTTGAGGGAGCAGTTATAGACACTAGAGAAGGAGAGATACAGAAATTAGAAACTTTAGGGAGGTGAGGCACAGCCCCTGCAGCCCTCTCCCTCTTGTTTTTTAGTGCCTGAAGCAGCTAAATGAAAGTAAGCAAACCACACAAGACACACACAGTCCTGCAAATACAAGTCTAATAAAGCAAAGTCTGAAACTGCGCTGCCTAGATTTGAGTCTCATTTGTGCTGATTTGCCTTTTAAAACATTAATAATAATGGACTGGATCTAGACCTTGTTAAGTGCATGAACTTAGTTACTCAAGGGCTAAACCATGGTTATTGCAGGGGAGTCATATTTCATCTGTTGCAAACAGTATTAGAGTTGAGAGCTGATGTTTCCTATCCCAAGTCTAAATAACAGTGTGATGTTAATTGTATTCTTTGCATGCAGGGATATATCTTTGAATTGCTTACTGCACACAGATACTGACCAGCTTTACTATCACACTGTTATTTAGACTTGGGATAGGAAACATCACCTCTCAACACTAATACTGTTTGCAGCAGATGAAATATGACTCCCCTGCAATCAACATGGTTTAGCCCAGGTGTAACTAAGTTCATGCACTTAACAAGGTCTGGATCAGGCCCAATGGGGTAGATCCAGAACTACGTGTGCAGTACGTTTCCACGCGTAACGTATTTTCGCACGCTGTATACTGTACACTTTACATACAAACCTCCACCTACTTCACGTAAAATGAACGTATTCTTGACTCACATAAAATTGGCACGCCCACACGTAAGTATTTACGTGACAATTACGTGAATGTCCCATACGTTCACAATTACGCTACGCTAATGAGCGTATTTTCTATGGTGCGCATGCGCAGTACTTAGAAATAGGCGATTTTACGTCTCCGCCACGCGTAAATTCGCTCCGATGCGTTGTTCTGGATCAGGCCCAATGTCATTAGCTTAGCTTTTTATTTTAATAGTCATATAACTAATCCAAAAAGCTAACAGTATTAGTGCATTTATATGAATACAACAGATCTATGTCTCCTATTATAACTATATTCACCTCTCAGTAACAGAGCCAGTAAGCTAATAAACTAAACAAACTAGATAAACTAATGTAATAGATGACATAGATTAACTAAATGACATAGATAAACTAATGTAATAGATGACATAGATTAACTAAATGACATAGATAAACTAATGTAATAGATGACATAGATAATATAAATGACATAGATAAACTAAATGACATAGATAAACTAAATGACATAGATAAACTAAATGACATAGATAAACTAAATGACATAGATAAACTAATGACATAGATAAACTAAATGACATAGATAAACTAATGACATAGATAAACTAAATGACATAGATAAACTAATGACATAGATAAACTAATGACATAGATAAACTAAATGAAGTAGATGAACTAATGAACTAATCTTTTAAACTACTAAAATGAACTAGAACCGGATTCACAGATCCGTATTTACTACGTGCCCGTTTTTAGGCACACAAGTAGCAAGACATCACCCATAAAACAAGTTTTCCGTGACTTATGCCTCCATAGGGCAACTCTATGTGTGTACCTACGTGCAAATGTTACGTACGTACTTGCGTATTTATCTAACCGCACCCTCAAATGTCCATGTAAATGCTTCCCCCGCCCACTTTCATGTAACTTATACCGTACGGATAAAAACCACGCCCCTCCATACGTATGTCCCTAAGTGCGATTCACAAGTCCATGCCTAAAGTACTTACATGCGCAAATACTACGTAATGTGCGTGGAAAAAGTTACTACGCCTGCGCAGTCAATCCGCTCCTAAAAATACGCACGCAACCCCACGCAAAAACGGATTTATGAACACAGTCTCTACTCTCTAAAATGAACAACATTTCACATCACTAATTCTTGGGGCTGATCCAGAGCTGCAAAGTGACAAACATTGTGACCTTCAGAGGGAATTAAGAAAAATAAACAGTTCAAACAGGGCTGAGATGTGACTTTTTCTAGCTCTACTCTAAATTACACTTAATAACAAAAATTGAAGTCACATACTTTAAGTCCATTAGGAAAACGTCTCAGAGATGAAATTTGCTTTATTTTTACTTTAGCTGAAGTGCTGAAAGCTCCCATTAGGTATCTTGTAATAGGGTAAACCAACTACTGGCTCTTATTATGAGTATCAGCCTCTCATAAATAGGACTTAATGGCTAGATTTTACTACAGAGTGAAAAAATAGCCCTTGCACATGGCAAACACTTTGAAAAATCATTTGGAAATATTTTGAATTATTCAAATGTTTCTCACTTCTTAACCAATTATTGTCATGATTCGATATTTTCAAAATATCTGCAGCCTTATAACCTGTTTGAAATCTGTTTGACTTTTTTTTCTAAACTATACACTTAATGCTTTGACAAACATAGGGTAATTTCAACAAGTTATTTTGGAAGCACATATTATCATACCTTATTTATTGAAATCAGCTTTATCTGTCACCCTGAGAGACAGCTAATATTAAAGAAATATTTTGGATTAGTCTTCTTAAGGAAATCTGGCATTCTTGAAATGAAATATATACTTTTGCATTTTTATGTAATAATATCATGGATCTTTTTCTTTAGGATAATAATTACAATCCATTTTCATATCATATAGTTTCCATAAGGTACCTTAAAGGTTATATATTCTTTTGTACGTTCTTTTCGTATGTGAATCTATGTAAGTTATCAGTATCATAATTGAATTGCTGCTGATTTTTACTCAAGTAGGTCACATATTGAGGTTTTCCAAATGGTTACTTATTATTAACAGTTAACTTTCCAAGTTTTTGTACAAACATTCACCTTCACTCAGGATTGGATGATATTGAAATATTTTTATTGAGAGTTCAGCAATTCTTGGTATCCATTAGATTACTTTCTGTAACTGACTGATGTAATCTTGCATACATTTACTTTCCATGTGAGAATACCATCTATCTTCAGAATAAGGGTACAGCTATGGGGTTTAACAAAGCCCCTGCTTATATTAATATAGTTTTAATTATAAACATAAAAAACTAAATATCTGACTGCTGTTATTATTATTATATTTCAGTGCAATCAAGTACTACAAGAGATCTCTTGCTGATTTGGGCCTATGTTAAAATTTTATAGATTTTTTAACAAAAATAAACATTCTATTATAAACCATCAAGTTTAATTTCTCGTATAATATTGTCAAAATTGCAAAAATTAATTAATAGGGAACACTGTAACATTGAAATAACTATGACGCATTGCAACTAAACCCAAATTATTGTACAACTGTTGCTATAATAATAACCAATATTTTTTATATCTTGTCCTATTTCAAAAACTTAGGACAGACCTCAAATTGTTTCTCTAGGCTATTAAACTATACTGAAACCTCACAGCATCACTTTGCTTCCCATGCAGAGCACCTAAATGGCCGTTTAGATCTATGGGCATGTAGTCACAAAGTGAAGGTATAAATGATTCATACAAAATACTGGTTTAGATTTCACTGTGTGTAGTTTTTTAAGCCAGTTCCTGTAAAAATGAAAAGTGTAAATAGTTGTAGGTCATGTTCACAGGAGGGTTGAAGACTCTCCCGGAATATCCGGGAGACTCACGAAATTTGGGCAGTTCTCCCAGTATCCCGGGAGACCCGGCAAATCTCCCGCAAGTCCCGGCCCCCTAATAAACTCTATTGTAATCCCTAGAGTTACTAGGGATGGGTGGGACTTGATGATGTAAACAAGCCCCACCCACCCTATAGAACACTAGAGATCACAATAGTGATTGACAGGGGGCTGGGCTTAATGAAGCGATTTGCATAAGTCATGTCATTAAGCCCCACCCTTTACAGGCATCAACAGATTTGGAATCTCCCAAAGGGAAGCCTTAAAAAGTCGGCAACTCTGGTTCACAGTCACTTTCAAGTAAATCAAGATCAGCCCTTTCTTTTATAGTCAGTAACAGATATATATATATATATATATATATATATATATATACACATACATACATACATACATACAT